>PVJD01008220.1:0-74858 GCA_004026545.1 Mormoops blainvillei | reverse complement strand
TGTCTAAAAATAAATAAATAAAATTTTTTAATAAAAAGAAAAGAAAAGGAAGGAAACAAACTAGTTCTAGTAAAAGAAACTTGACAGGATACTACCCACACATATTCACAATAAGACTAGGGAATTTTATGTCAGTGTAAGCAGTGTATTAATGGCATGTGCCTGTTCTCTGTGGGCCTCTGGGACTAAGACTACCTCCCAGGAGGCATTTAGATGGCGGTATGGTCTGGGGAAATGGCCCTCACCTGGGCATCAGGGGACTTCTAACCAGATCCCTGCCTCTGACTAACTTTCTGACCCCAAAGAGCAGCCTCCCTTCTGTGACAATTCTTTCCTCCTCCATCCCCATTTGGAAGGAGGAGCGACATCTCTGGGAGTAGCTGGGACAGTGTGTGTGTGGATCTGTTAAAAGAATGGAGTGGAAGGCTGGCCTCTAGCTTGGACTTCATCCTTTCTATGGAGTAGGAAATGAGTTCACCCAGTGGGGGAGAAGCAGGAGCTCATACAAAGAGAAGGTTTGGAGGGGTATCTGGGTGAGCAGACAGAGATCAGATAAAGCTCGCAAAGCCACAGTAGCGCTGACAAGCACAGACATGTTCTGAGCCTGACAAGGTTCCTTACGGTGGGTGGTAGCATTTCCCCAAGGGGCGAGCTAGAAAATGGAGATTCTGGAGCAGTGAAAGTATGAGAGATTGTGGCAGTCAAAAAAAGGTCAAATGTGAAGACATACTGCAGAGTCCATTCTCTTATTGAGAATTCATGATGCATATTCGCATATTAGAGGCTCTGAGAAATCCTGCTGTAAAGAAATAGGGTTAACTATTTAATCTTGAGTTGTTTGGCTATAGAAATTTTTAAAAAATGCTTGTTGAAATTTCACTGAACACAGTAGACACAACATTATTCCAGGGTATAAAAGCCAAGCTTCCTAACAAGGCCTGTAATGCTCTCCAGGACTGAGCTCCTGCCACCGCCTGCCTCCACCCTCGTGTTTAGTGCTACTGAGCCCAACCACCCCGGCTCGTCTCTGCCGTCCTCTGCCCCGGCCCCGTCTGCGTGCCCCGGCCTGTCCTGCCAACTGCATGCCTCACGCTCACTGAACACAAATGCTCTCTTTGCTCACACAGGCTCTCCCTCCTCTTTGACTCGCTAATCCCTATTCATCTGCTAAACTTTGTGTAAGAATCATCCAGGAGGACATTTTTGTCAGGGATATTTTATAACCTTGAGTGGAACCATCTTTTCAGGAAAATAACTCTCCTGCACGTAGCGACATCCCTTCTCTAAGTTGCTTTTTGAAATATTATCCTGTTGAGTCCTTACTTCTGTTCTGCAAGGGCGGCATTATATCATCATCATTTAATAGGTGATAAAATGAGGATCAGAAAGCCCAAGCGACTGGCCCCAGATCAGGGGTCAGGAAGCTGTAGAGGCAGGGCGCTCCACTTCAAAGCCCGGACCTGCCGGCATATCGGGCTGTGAGTCATGTGAATGGAAAGACTCAAAGCATTGAGAGTTTCCTCTCTAACAAATCACCTAACTACTGCTCCCTCCCGCCTCCCTCTAACATCGCTGGCCAGCTCCACAGCGCCTGCCTCTCCGAGGGGCCTCCGGTGACTGGTGACCGAGGAGGAGGAAGAGCCGGGTGGCGGACAACGGATTTGTCCGCCGTGCACACATTTCTCCTTACAGCTGTTGCTCTTCCCAGTGTTCTGCTTGGCTGGATGTTTTTTATACAGTATTAGCTGTTTTTTTTTTCTATTGCTAAAGGCAAAACAGATAAAAAGCACAGTCACATGTGTAACGCTTGCTAGTATACATTTCCTTTAGAAGCAAATATTTGTAATAACAGGAGCTACAAAGAATAAAACATATCTTTAAAAAAATTTTTACATCATTTACCATAGTTTAAAAGGAGAAAGGACTCGAAAGCAATTCTCCAGGTACAGTTGTAAACACTGAACCCAATAAACGCACGTCGTTGTAGGACTTGACCTTCGCTGGCTGCCCCGCACCCTCGACTTGCCGGGAGCTCACTCGGGACGGTGAGCGCTGGTAGGCTTCTCCCCAGCCTGCTCTCCGCCGTTCTTTCCTCCTGCCACCCTCCCCCATCTCCTGGAGCCGATGCACCTGGACAGTCTATGAGGAAGCAACCTGAGAAAACCACTGGCACTGAGATCTTAGTGCTGGGATGGGTTTGCTCCTCCCAGAGTAATTAGTATTTTAAAAGAGAATCCATCCTCACACCCAGGGCAATGATTAACCCAGAGAAATTAATCTCTAAGGGTGGAACTTCAGGGTCTTTGTCATTCTCTTAAGCAGATCTTTCAGGCAAGTAGGCCTCCCTGGCATTTTTCAAGTTGCCTCGTATGAAAGAAACTTTTCCTCTCCCACTTCCAAGACCGTCCTGACTATGAGGGGGAGATACGTGATGCTGAGTTGAAAAGGAGGCCTTGATGCATGTGTGCGTTAAATGCAATAAAGTCATTTTCCGTCATTAAACAGCTGCAGAGATCCAATGAAGAGCCTTCTGTTTGCAAACAGTTGTACTTTTAAGTGTTGCTGTCTGCCCTCTGCCCACACTCTTCTCTTGCTTCATGTGGCATTTCAAGATAAATAAGGCCTTTTTTCTGCCGTCGCAAGATTTCCTCCTGAAAGGCACAGAGCGTGCGCGAAGAGCGCCTCCACTCATCTCCAGGCCGTGTTGTCGCCGCTGCCTGGGCTGCCAGGCAAAGGCGGATGGGTCGGCAAGGCCGCGTCCATCTGCAGCTGGCCGCTCAGGGCGACTTCATGCCTATGAGCTTCAGCGCTCCATACTGGCTCCATCCTTTTCCAGCAAAAAGGATACACTGTGTTCCATGGCAGCTTCCTGACAAGGAGAGCTCCAGCCCTGCAGAGAATGGCTTTGAAGTCTGGCAGATTCCACTGTCTACTAAGGCTGCTGCTTGGTCAAGTTACCCTCACAGCCTCTGGTTACTTAGCTAAAACTGGGGGTGTCAGTGGCTGCTCCGGGACTCAGGAATGTGGCCTAGGAGGTGTTGGAACATGTCGGGGTCGCAGCCTCTATCAGCCCACTTCCCTCGTGCCCAGCAGTGTGGAGAAGTAGCTTTGGCCAGACACTCGAGTTACGTTTGTTGGGATGAGGAACTGAATTGGATATACTTACAAACTGTCTTTCCCAGACTCAAAGGCACGTCCTCCTGCGAAGCCTTATGAGACACCTCCCCACCCACCACACTCCCCACCCCCGAGCCTTACCTTGGGTTTAAAGGCCCTCCGTGACCTGGAATGGCCCCCTCCAGCCTTGTGGCCACTGTAACCCCCATGCTCTCTACAGGTGCCCCGTCACCCTGAGCCACATACCGTGCCCTAAACTTGCTGTATATTTTCCCGTTTCTGTGCCTTTCCCCTAGTTCCCGCAGCCCTGAACGCGCTACTCCCCAGTCCTCACCTGTTGAGTGGCTGACCTTTAAGCCCACGTCATGTAGCATTCCTCCCATGAGTCTTCCCTGACCGGTCCGTCGGAATTCACCGCTCTCCTTGTACCCTCTCTTCAGCGTTCATTACATTCTGTCTTGCATTAAAGTTGTATGTTTTCTGTCTTCCCCATTAAATGACAAGCTTATTAAAAGGCCAGAACCTGTCCATTTATACACCATTTCTTTTCACTTAACAAGTGTTTATTGAGCACCTACTGTTTGCTTAGCTCCATGCTAGAGGCTGAGTGTAGCGTGAACAGCAAAATCACATAACACCTGCCTTTGTGTTAGGGGAAACAGATGTCAAACAATTCAGCAAGCAAATAACCCTGTAACGACTTGTTGGGAAATGGACCATGAAACCTTCTTTCTATTGCATAGGCCCACCCACGAGTAAGTAAATGTTTGCTAAATTGCCCTTCCTCCCTTACTCTCATCCTAGCTTGATCTTCAAAAGTAAAATATTTTATGATGCTTATATGGCAGCTCACACCGATACTGATCTCCTTATCAAACGGTCCCTTGCCTATACCCTAAGAGCTCCCTTCCAAGCATGTGTTCTCATGTCTGCAATATGAGCATTTTCTAAATCTTTCAATTCTAGCTCCTTTTTGTTTAATAACGGCATTTTAAAGCCATTTTTCTCTTACTATATGAAGTCGGAAGGAACTCAGCCACTCCTTCAACACTGCCTGGAAATTTTCTCAGTTAAATATTCAGTTTCATCACTGGCCAACTTCCACCTTCCACAAAATACTGGAACCGGAACACGATTCAGCCAAGTTCTATGCCACTTTATAACAAGGATTGTTTTTTCCCCATGTGGACCAGTAACACATTCCTTATTTCCGCCTGAGATCTCATCAGAATGGCCTTTACTGTCCGTATCTCTACCAGCATTCTGTACATGATTATTTGTGTATTCTCTTTTCCTTTCTGAGCTCTCACCAGAATTGCATTTAAAAGTCCTTTTGGGATGATCTCAACTTCTTCTAGCATGCACTTAAAAGTCTTCCAGCTGCTACCCATTACCCAGTTTCAAAGCCACTTCCACATTTTTAGGTGTTTGTTATAGCAGCATTCCATTTCTTGGTAGCAATTTCTGTCCTAGCTTGGGCTGCTATCACAAAAGTCCATAAACTGAGTGGCTTATCACCAACAGAAACATTTCTCACAGTTCTGGAGGTGGGAAAATGCAAGATCAAGCTGCTAGCCAAGTCGGTGTCTAATGAGAGCCCTCTTCCTGGTCGCACGGTGCTGACTTCGTGCTGTCCTCACACGACAGAGAGGGAATCTTCTCTGGTCTCTTCTTATGAGGACACTGATTCTTCCAAAGGGGCTTCACTCCTATGACCACATTACCTTCCGAAGGCCCCACCTCCAAATACCATCACATTGGGACTAGTTTCAATATATGAATCTTGGGGGGAACCAAACATTCAGTCCAAAGGTCAGTATTTTATTGATTCTCCCCAATCTGAGCATAGCTACCCATGACGCATCAAATAACGCTTCAAGGTTGTCCAGGACATGCTGCCTACTGGTTGGGAATACACCTTCACAGTAGTAACAAAGTTTCCTCCATTATTATAAGAAGATTTGTATAATAGTGAGCTTCACGAGGGTGATAATAATGAAGAACTACTGAATGTTTAGTATATGCCTGACACCACCAGGGGCATTTTTTGTATATTCTAATCCTCAGAATGAGGTACATATTAGATTGTCTCAAAGACAAGGACACTGAAGTCTGCATAAGTTAAATTATTTTCCCAAAGAAACATAGCAATTAAGTGGGTACAGATCCAGATCTTTCAGGTTCTACAGTCTATGCTCTTGACATGATGCTACACTGCTTTTCAATGCATATCTTTAGGGACAACTTTGTCTTCTATTTTATAGTCAAGGACTTGAGATTTGGAGAGGTTAAAAAAAAAGAAAAGAAAAAAAAAAGAAAAGGAAACTATTCTTACACTGTCTCCAAGTACCAGGGGTACATGGTACTCTCAATTCCTCCACTTCTTAACGTTCTCCAAATGAACTCCCCCGTGGCCAATTTTTTGCCTCTTCCCAAAAAGCAGGCCTGGCTTATTTTTTCAGGAGATGACACTGTGTCAGATAGTTCCCCTTGCGATGATTATTTATGGAAGAGCCAGATGGGAACACTTGAAAAATATTCTAATTAGAAAGTCCTTCATTTCCATCCTGTCTCTATTTTCTTTGCTGCCCGCCACCCCGACCCCATACACACATGGGTGTGTTTTGAACCATTCTTTGTATTCTCAGTTGGGATGTGCCTACCCTGGCATCTGATCACACAGGCTGACTCCTTTTGAAGTAAATAGAAAAAAGCTCTTGAACAGACCAGAGCAGCCGCCATGAGGAATTGAAGTCCTCTGCTTCATGTCCTGCCCTGCTGGCCATGTCTTGTCCGTGGGCTCTAAAGCCCTTTCCACTACAGAAGTGCTGCGCAGATGGTGGTGGGGGTCCTCCCAGCCAGGCAGGGGTCAGGTTTCTCTTCACAGAGGGGCTAGGGATGGGGAGGGGAAGGGACGGGGTGGGAGTGGTTTGAGGTGTTTGTGATTGAGGCTCAGGCTAGAGCCAGAGGCTGCACCTCCTTCCCTTAGTCTCTAATTGTTCCAAGTTGGTCCTCAGCGAAGGCACCCTCACAGTGCGTGAGTTTACTAGAAGCAGCTTTCGAAAAAAGCTCTCTGAGCTGAATAGGGATTGTTTCTAAGTGCGTATTTTATAGGCAACCAGACACATGGCCTGTTTCTATTAAACTTGGTAATGGCTGTAATTTTATCTCCTGCCCCCATGTACCAAGCCCTTTTCACTTGCTTTCCAATTTTGTCCTCAAGATGCCATAGGATAAAAAAACTGAGGCCCAGAGAGGAGCAACCACCCATCCTGATCCCCAGCCTGTCCCCAGTGAGTCCTCCCAGCCATTTACTAACTGCTGCCACCCTGGTTGGTACGCCCCACGCCTGCCATGCTTACGGCCTGTGGTTGCCAGTGTCTCTGACGTAAAGATCAGCTCCTCAGCCGGTGGTTTGACTTTCCTCCCGTCACTCCCCTGTGGTCCCCCTCAGGCAGGAGGTGCTCCCCTGGCCCTCTGAGCAGAGCCTCACTCAGCCCTCGCTGGAGCCCTTTCCTTCTGCCTTCCCCACCCACGCAAATGCTCCTGCCTCCCTGATCTGAGGTTCCACCGGCTCGCCAACATCTTTGTCAGACAATTTGGCTATAAGTACTACTTCCCTTTCTAAAAGCACTTTCTACTAATAACATTTATTCTGATGGCAATCGCATATTGTTCCTTACGGTGAAAGAAAGGAAAAACAGAAAAGGAAGAAGTTTGCAAAAGGAGTTAGAGTCAGTTTCAAAAGCCATTCAAAGTACTTCAGTGTTGCAACTCTTCTCCCACAGGTAAAACATTTGGCTTAACTGTAAACTCAGATCACGACTACATATTGGTAATTTTTAATTATGTACCAGATAACAAAATTCACTAAAACACAATCAAAATATGACTATTCAGCAGTGGGTTTGGAAAGCTATGTACATGATATACTGACTTGCACAATGAGGTACTGTTTAAATAGAAGGGAAAGAGGTTTTTATCAGGTCTTAATGGAAACAATTATTAATCACATACTGACTGAGTACCCGCTTTTCACCCAGTAGTAGGATTATCCTCCAGTAGTGGCCCTGAATGAGGCCTCAAAGGTAAATCACCACGGTCCTCAATCCTTCTTGGGGAGTTTGATCTTTTGCTCTATTCTCTAATTCCTATAAGGGCAGAATGATCCAGAAGTCAAGAACCAGCCACCTGGATCAGCGTTGAACACCAGTTCTGCCCCAAGAAAAGCATGATGTGATCCCTGATGCAACAAGAAGGAAATCTAGAATCCAATAAGGCCAGATAATATTTGGCCTTTTTCCTTGTCCAGATGCTTACTCTCGACATCGCTCTGACTTGCCCAGATCATTTCCTTCAGCTTAGTCCCCGTGCCCATGCCCTTGACATCCCCCTCCTAACCGCTTCATGCCTCCCTAGCCACTCCGATCTCCTCTCTGCCGCGCTCTCCCTCAGTCCCGTGCGCCACCCCCTCCTCAGACTCGTCTCTCCTTTTTTCTTGACTCTGGAGCACGTTTTCCAAACCGGTCCTTAGAGGAGAAGAGGGCTATAGTTGCACCCTTGTGTTCCTCCTGTCTGGCTGTGAATGCCCACAGACCACAACCAAATTGGGCGCAACGGCTCTACAAGTCTCCCAGTTTAATTGCCAGCGACAAGCTGCTGTGGACTTCACCTTCCGAGAGGATGAAAGAGGTTTGAGGAGCAGACTGTGACTTCTTTGACTGAAACCTCTGAACGGAATATTCTTTGGAATTTCCCGGGACACAGGCCTCTAGCACTTGTTCTCTGGAATTGCCAATCTAGGGAGAATTACTTTCTTCAGCTCAGACAACAGATCATGATAAGGTGCCATTTTTGTACAATCTTGACTCGTTTGAGCTGTTAAAAACACCGAGGAAACGACTTTAGAAAGGGCGAAGTTCCCTGGGTAGCAAAGGTAACACGTGTGGGTGGGTGGGTGGGGGGCATCTTTCCCAGGAATCTGGGTTTTGATTGGAAATACAGGCAGGCTGGACAGGGTGTATGGGTTAGGTGCTCCTGTGGTGGAGAGGAGGGAGGAGTGAGACCTGGGTGAAAACCGCCACTGCTGCCCTCCCTAAGCGTTGCTTTAAGCAAGTGACTTTATCTCCCATATTCTCTCTTTCTGCGTTTCTAAAAGGGAGATTGGGCTGCCTACTGCATCAGGTTGTCATAGGTCTGAGAGAAGTAAGTGCTCAGATATTCCTCCTCAGTGCCAACCCCCGTCCCTGCCCTTGTTAAGATTCTAGAAAGTTCTTTCTCTCTAGATGTAATAAGAAGACATCATAAGCAGAAATGGAGTACAGTTTAAATTATCTGTTGTTTGCATTCACACTTTACGGATCTTGAATTTCAGTGGTGATGGAGAAATATGAAGTCAACTTAGAATCCTTTCATGCAAAGGACTCTTGCGTCTTCAGAGAGATCAGATACAATGATTTAGAGCAATTATTAATGATCATAACAATACCCATCCTGACTTAAAGAATAATATATAAATTTTGTGTTTAAAAAGTACTCTTGCATAGGTTATCCCATTTGACCTTCAAAACAATTCTGTAGGTCAAGAAAAGCAGAAATTTATTTCACTCAGGTAAGTTCAGAAACTTGCTGTAGGTCACAGCTAATAAATGATCACAGCAGGACTCAAACATGTCTCCAGACCTCAAATTTACTGCTGACTCTTCCCTCATCCCAATTAATTTTTCAGCTCTTAGATGCTTACTCATCAGATGGGAAGTATGAAACCATGCATGCGATGCCCATTGCAGCTTTAAAAAGAAAAGATATATTTCAGGCAACATCCCAAATTGTTCCATTGGGTCAAACAATTTTCTCTAGGTCTCAACCATGTGTGGGTATAAATTCTAAGAGTTGCTAACATTGACTAAGAAACCATTGTGTGCCAGATACTATTACAGCCCTTCACATACACTTCCATTTAATCTTCTCAACAACCCCATGAATTAGGTATCATTACCTCATCTTACAGAAGAGGAAACTAATTATCAGAGAGGTAGTATGATTTGCTCAAGGTCACAGTGGACTCAGAACTGTGCCATTTACATCACAACAGAAACTCTTGTTTCTCTCGCACTTGCCCCTACCTCTTATACAGAACCTCGGCCTTCTAAAGGTGCCCCAAATACTTAAGGAGTTGGCTTAGCTCTGTTGTACAAGTCAACCGTCCTGTCAAGCCTCCAGTGACATCCACCATTTCTTTGCTCTTCTATTTCAGCCTGCACAATGTAGAAGTGAAATGTTTGGCAGTGATCACCTCTGTGATAGGCTTGCAAGTAAAAAGTTAGAAAAGTGTCCTGAACATACCACCACTGTTTATTGCTATTATTGTTTTATTTTTGTGCATTGTTTTATTTGGAGACCGGAGTTGAAGTGAAATGTCTCATCCAATAGCTCTTTGAAGCCCCTGTCCACCTGGGACAGTTTTGGTAAAAAGACATCAGGCAGTTACTTCCTTTCTCTGGGCTCTACACTCTTCAGCTGCCTCACAGGATTGTATTGTGCCTTGAATAATATGAGGCATACAAAGCACCCAGTGTGAGGCTTGACACCTCTAGAAGCCAAAACAAAAAGATGGCTCCTTCTCACCTAAATCCCTATTCTTTTTTTCTTTCTTTCTTTTTTTTTTTTTGAGAGCATGGTTATTAAAGCTGGGGACAGTGATACAAGGAGGCAGGGCTCAGGTTGGAAGAAGCAGGAAGAGAGAGCCTAGGCAAGGCTGCTTTGGCTTCTAGAAATGTCATAGTAAAGGAATGAGCCAAAGTGGGGCTACTGTCAGCTCAGTGGAAAGTCAGAGAAAAGGGGCCTTGGGGACAGCTTCAGGGGGTGAGCCTGGGACGAGCTGCCACTGCCCCTTGCTCCCCTGGTTGCGCCTCTCACAGGTCCCTTAGAGTTTCGGAGATGAGTGCCTGACAGGGAAGAAAGGTGTGGCAGTGCTCCTGGGAGGGAGAGCCCCTGTTCTATGTGAAGACATAGCTCTTGCTTTGTTTTCTAACAGTTGATCAGTGAACAAACTAGTATTTGTTGAGTCATTACAAAGTTCAAACAAATTCTTTCATAGGAGAGCGGGAAAATTACAAAAAGAGGACTAGATATCACTCTCACAGGATTGTTGTTGAAAATTAGGGTAATCAGATAAACATTATTATTTCAATGAATGAGCCTAAGAGTTGGGCATAACATTGCTTTGATGATTTTTCCTCTGTAATGGTGTTTGTTATAAAGGGACTATAGTGGCCCATAAGATGTCATGTGTCTGGAAATGTGGGCAAAGTTGCCCTAGCCTTGGGTGAAAATCTGTGTGAAGATGTTTAAAAAGGAAAACCAACATAGAGCCCCAACCACCCATCCTGAGAATTTCCTAAGATGCGCCATGGCCAGCAGTGGTCAGCCAGGGCTGAGATCCTCCATTACTTCATGGGTGCTGCCAACGTGAGGCAATGGCCAGGTATCAGGGAGAGAGACAGCCCAGGTCCCTGTGCTGAGGAGCGGTCACCTTTCAGGGACACATGCTCGCTTTATCTCAGAGGATGGTTCCCTTTCAGTCGAGTTCACATTGATTTTTTTAAAAAGCTGCCCCCCCCATCCTCTTCCTCCCCAGGAACAAGGTCAACAGGGCTCAAAATCTTTTCCTTTGTGAGAGACGGTGATCGCGTGGTAAAAACACTCAATGTGAATTACTCAAGGAGTTTTCAGGTGACTTGCTGTTGTTCTCACAAGTTAAGTATTTTTTGAAACAAACAGCCCTCCTGGGTAAACCCATAATTTGTTACCTAGATTTCTTTTTTATTTCTTCTTTCCCTCTTTTTTTTTAATGTTTTCTTATTCAGCGTTATCTCTTTTTTAAAATTTATTTTTCACGAGCGTGTGATGACAAGCATTTTGATGTAGGGCTGCGGGACTACCCCTTGGGAATTCCCAAACAACCACAGAATTTAAAGTGGAAGTTCATGAAAACATAATGCTGTTTGCAACTGTGTGTTATCAGGGCAAGCAAGGGAGGTGACAAGTGCACTTCGAAGTGCGCCAGACGCTTGGTCTACAAATCACACAGCGTCTCACAGGTCGGGTACTCAGCAGGTGCAGCTCATAGGCAGTTTAGGATTAAACACTGAAACAAGTAACTTTAGTGTTTTCATTTCAAATATGGGGAGGGGAACAGTTAAGAAAAAGGAATTCCATGGGCTACACCAAGGCGAGCGAAGCCAAGTCTTGACTGCCCCTGTCCCCCCCTCAGTCCGAGGCTGCTCCCCCGCAGTCGGCCTGTTGTCGTGATTCTGTGAAGTGAGTGCGGGCGGGGTCCAGTCCATGGCCTCCCAGGATCATCCCTGATCCTCGCTTCCCGAAGACTCCCCATGGGGGCTGAAGATGTGTCATTTGCTTCCTCAGGCTTTCGGTGGAACCATGGGGCTGCCGAGTCACATCTGCCCACAGCTGCCGGCGTTCGCATCCCTGGGCACTGTGGCCTGAACCGCGACCCCGGCAAGGACCAGCCCTACCCCCTTGGAGGAAATGGCTGAGCAACCTAAGCAGCAGCAGATGAAAACTTCCTTCCTCTTCATCCAGCTGCAGGCCCCCCCTACCGAAGCTCTCCCCGCCCAGTCTCCAGCAGCTACTGCCTGGACAGCCGCCCTAGGGGGCCTGGAGGAGGGACACGTTTTCCCAAGTCCCAGGACAGGCTTCTTGGCAGGCCAGGACCTCCGGCGCACACAGGGCTGGGCTGCTCCCCCCTCGCGCCTGCTGCTGAACGAAGGCCGTGGGACAGCGCAACCAGCTGCTTTCAGTCGCTCTGCTCAGAAGGAGGAGAAGGAGGGAGCGGAAAAACCCCAGGATCCTGGTGTGCGGAGGGGTAGCCTTTGCGGATCTCCGCGCTGCGGGCTTTCCCTGGCCCCTGCTTCTAGGAACCCTGGCCGGCTCCAGCCCCCGTCATGCAGGCCTCCTAGCCCCGATGTCATCATGAGCAATGGAAGCGGCAATTCCTCCATGCGCTGGAAGCAATGGCCTGTTGTTCCTGCCCCCCAGGACCTGGGGGGCACAGACCCTCAGTCTTGGGATGCTTTAGCATGCTCAATTCCACAGGCCACCCTGGCCCAAGCTGCTGACCAGGGTGAAGGGGTCATAATGAGGAGAGGCGCTGCCACCTGCCAGTTACTTCCGAAGAGCTGTAAAGAGGGCCCAGGTACCACCATGCGGGCCAGGAGTGCGAGGCTCCACAGGTACTGTCCACCCATTCAGACCAGCAGGAGCTACCCAGCCCCGCCTACCGCTCTGCCTCTCAAGGTAAGAAAGTATGTGTGGCTCAATCCCCAGGCCCCAGCTGTTCCCACTGGAAGAGAGAATGGAGAGAGGAGGCAGAGGTGCCCACGAGGGCTTCCAGTTCCTCACACTTGGGTTTCTCTCCACGCCGGATGGGCTGTATCTCAGTAGCAGAGGTACTGCCGTCCACGGTCCTCCTGGGCCTGCTCTTCCTTTGTGCTGACACCGTCCCAGCCACTAGCAACATTTTGTTTGGAAACAGAGAATGAATAACTGTTTCCCGAGACTTCTGCCAAAGACAGAAGAAAATCCAGGCAAAGAAGTGCATACTTGGTAGGGGAAGACCTGAGGAAAAGACAAAGAAGGCACACAGACATTTATTGAACCCTATGACGTGCCAGCCATTCTGCTAGGTGGTTTCTTACTTCTCATTTATCCTCATTATCACCTGAAAAATAGAGGCTCACATCCCTAGTTTCAGATGAACAAATTGAGAAGTGGTTCAGCAAAAATCTTCCCTGCCCTTCCAAAAAGACACTCCAGAAAGGGCACTGGGGACTTTGGGGATGTTTTGTGGAGGATTCCAGAACTGGAGCAGAGTCTTAGAATTCAGCCATATTCTTGCATCCTTGACCTTCTAAGGATCACCTCCACCTCCTGGCCCCCTCAATAGGTGTGTAGCCCTGCATCAGCCTCCTACCCTCCATTTCCCATCAGGGAGGGAAAGGGTAATGCTGTGTGGTCTCCAGGGTCTCTTCCAGCTCATATGGGCCCTATCTGTGATCACGGCCAGGCCTGGTCTTCGTTATTCACATCTGATGCTCTGACTCAGCCTCCTCACCATGCTGATGCCTGAGCCCGGCCTGCCTTCTGCACCCAGCGCAGGTGTACCACTCCCGAAGCAGGCAGACACAATTCAAAAATGATGCTGTTATTTTCCCTTTCCCCATAGCGTGGGCATCTTGCTATGCTTTGCGCATCTCTAGGTGATGGGCGTAAGGGTGAGGAAGGGCGTGTGTACTGCGGTTTGTGGGGTGAGACAGAGGAGGGGGGACTCCTATTGGAGTGTGTGGAAGGTCAACATGGAGGGAACCCTCAGGGAAGTCACAGGAGAAATGGAGGAAATTCACGACATTGGACAGGAACCTTCCCTGGGCTTGGAAGTGACGCTGTCTCATCTGGATTCCGTGGCTCTCCTACGTGCTTCTTCATACCGCGCCTCCTTCCTTTTTCTCCTTTCAACAGGGAGCCTGTACAGCTACAGTTAAGAATCAGAAAGAAAGGATGAGCCCGAGTTATCTTCGGAAGGGAACCCTTGGAAGAAGGGAGATGCTTGAGAAATAGTTTACAGCTTACATTCCATCCCAGTTCTTCTATCACTCACTTCCTACAGGGATTTAGGACAAATGACATGCCCGTGCATCAGAGACCAGTCTCTGTAGGGTCACATGGTAGCTGTTTGTGTACTTTAATGCTGCTCTGATGCCTTGAAAATATCTTCTTCCCCCACTCTCCCTTCCTGCTTTCTGAGTATAAGCCAAACCTTAGGTTACCATTTCTCTACAGGGAGGTGCTCTGGGAGTTGGTTCAAGTGGCTATATTTCTGCCTTGTCTGCATCTAATGGGCCCCCAGCCATCTAAAAGTAAGGACTGCAAGATTCCTTGCTAAAATCGTAGAAACCCCAAGTTCAAATCTAACCTTGAGCAACCCACCAGAGCTCTCAGTTTTCGTATCTGGAAAACCTGCCTCACAATTGCTATGGAGATAAAGTGTTGAGCAATTGAAAGGAACCCTCAGCAGCCCTGTCTTTACGGGGAGAGGAGGTGAAGAAAAATCACTGAGACACCAGGTAGGACTAGGAAAGTCAGGAAGGTAGAGGCGTAAATGTAGGGTGGGTCTAGTGAGGAAGCAGGGCTACAAAAACTTACTCTTTTTTTTGTTGGTTTTATTTTTTTATTGTATTTTTTCCATTACCATTTAGTCCCCTTGTAACTCCTCCCTCACCCCACAATCACCACCCAGTTGTCCGTGTCCATGAGTCCTTTTTTCTCGATTCCTCCCCCCAACCTCCCTCCTCCCTTAGCTGTCAGCCTGCTCTCCATCTATGAGTCTGTCTCTATTTTCCTTGTCAGTTCAGTTTGTTCATTAGAGTCCATATAGAAGAGAAATCATACGGTATTTGTCTTTCTCTGGCTTATTTCACTTAACATAATGCTCTCTAGACCCATCCATACTGTCACAAAAGGTAAAATTTTCTTCTTTTTTACAGTTGTGTTGTATTCCATTGTGTAAATATTCCATAGTGGTTTTATCCACTCATCTTCTGATGGGCACCTGAACTGCTTCCATATCCTGGCGATTGTAAATAACGCTGCAATGAACATAGGGGTGCTTATGTTCTTTTGAATTAGTGTTTTGGGTTTCTTCAGATGTATTTCCAGAAGAGGGATCACTGGGTCAAAACGAAGATCCATTTTTAATTTTTTGAGGTATCTCTGTACTGCTTTCCACAGTGGCTGCACCAGTCAGCAAAAGAAGAACAAAGTTGGAATCACGCTACCTAATATCAAAATATGCTATAAGGCCATTGTACTCAAAACAGCATGGTACTGACAAAAACAGACACATAGATGAAGGGGCCGTAATAGAGAGCCCAGAAATAAACCCACATCTTTATAGTCAATTAATACTTGACAGAGGAAGCAAGCACATACAGTAGGCTAAAGACAGTTTATTCAATAAGTGGTGTTGGGAACACTGGACAGATACATGCAGAAAAATGAAACAGCCACTTTCTTACACCACACAGAAGAATACATTCAAAATGGATTAAAGACTTAAATATAAGACCCGAAACCATAAAAATCCCAGAAGAAAACATAGGCAGCAAAACCTCAGACATAGCTCCTAGCAATCTTTTATCAGATGTATCTCCCCCAGGCAAGGGAAACAAAGGAAAAAATAAACCAATAGGACTACGTCAAACTAAGAAGTTTTTGCACAGCAGAGGAAACCGTCAACAAAATAAAACAACCCACAGAATGGGAGAACATATCTGATAAGGGGTTAATATCCAAAATTTATAAAGAACTTATAAAATTGAACACCAAAAAACCAAACAATCCAATTTAGAAATAGGCAAAAGACCTGAATAGACACTTCTCCAAAGAGAATATACAGATGACCAATAGACATGTGAAAAGATGCTCAATGTCACTAAATTAGCACCTTCGGAACCACAAGTCCTTTAAATGCCTGTTATTATTATTAACCAGGCAACCCTGCCTGTTCCTGGGGGTCAGAGAAATTAGCAAAATCAACAGAGATAGTTTTTCCATCTACCCAGCTCTGAACAGATGAAGTTGTCCTCGGAATTTGATGGATTAGTGTATGAGAATTACCCAGTCCTCTCACACTTTGGAATTCACCTTTGTGAGCCACAGCAAAGTGAGAGAAGGCTAATTAAAAATGTCTTCAGTCAACAATGAATGGTGAGTCCCTTGATTACCCATTGTGGGACCTTTTAGCTGATATAATCAGGAATAATGTGATCAATTATATTTATTAAAGTGAAATTTTGGTTACATGGAAGCAAACCTGTTCCTACACATGTGTCATAGGATTGATACTTTCCTAGCAGAGAAATCTGGATCTTGAGAAGTGTAAATTCTCTTCTCCAAATGGCTAAATTTATAATTTCACTGCTGAAACAAATGGACTCCTAAGTGAAAATTGTTGACTTACATCCTTCCAAATAGCTTAAGGAGTGATTGCTGTGAATGAAATCACTTGGCTCTTAATTTATGCTATGACTGGGCTTTCGTTAAAACAACTGTAGCCCTCTATGACCTTCAGAAGGCTTCAAAAACCTCAAAACTCCATGAGGCTGTACACTGTTACCATCCCCACTTTACAGATGAGGAGACAGGTGCTTGAGGGTGGCCGGTGACTTGCCGAAACCCAACACTAAGACATGGCAGCTCGAGACGGAGTTCTTTCAGCCTTCTCCCATGGTCTTCTTAGAAAATGAGACAATCCACCATTTCCTCGCCTGGTAGGAAATCGTCTCTACTGCACTCCTGCTCTTTCTGGTGGAGAGGGTGGGAGAAGGACCCTCAGGAGCACCAGGCCTAGCGACCCGGCCTTACATGAACAAGCACTGTTTTCTAGCAGCACTGAAGGCCTGGGGCTGAAGACTGTGGAGTTCCAGCTCTGGGCAGTGCCTACTGAGGGCTGTAACATTTCTGTGATGAGTCTGTTCGTGTGGATCAGAAAATATTTCATGGTCTGGGGCCAGAGCCTGCCCTCACGATTTCTTGGATGTCATGTTCTGCTGCCTCTCTGTGGGAACGCGAGGAACTGACAATGTGTGACTTGAGTTTGGGGCTAAAGGTAAGAAGCCCATATGAAGACCCAGAAAACGTGCAATTTGAAAGAGGAAAAAGGCTTTCTCTACAATCACTTTGGGAAGTTTACAACTCTCCCTTTACTAGGTCTTCATATTTTAACATATTTTATGTTTTGAAATAACAATAGCTTTTGGCATGTAAATGGCGTTAGAAAATTAGCAGAAAAGTATTTTTAAAATTTCCTTCCAAGTACCATTTTTACAAACACCCCCAAATTTTCACCTGTAGCTTTAAATTTCCAAAACAATTTACCTCCCTGTTTTGGTCTTACTTTTTTCCTTCCTCTCACCTGAAACACAATGAATTTTGTGACTTTTCATCACCAGCTTCTAGAAGTGTTCAGGGCTTAGGAGACAGGGGTAGAGTGAATAAGACAAACAAGTGGTCTGTAGGGGGCTTGTTGTAGGAGGGAGACAGGAATGGGGATGTTATTCCTTAAGGCAGCGATTTTCAACCTGTTCCTCTCCTGGCACACTAATTACTAAAATTCTGCAGCACACCAAAAAATATACTATATTTTTTGCTGATCTAACAAAAATATAGGTATAACTTTGATTCATTCACACTGGACGGCTATTGCTGTGTTGGCTGTTGGCATTTTTTTTTTTTAATTTGACAATGTAAGGGAAAAAAGAGGTCAGTGCCCCCGACTGAACAGGGATTGCTTGCTTTAAAAATCCACGCAGCACACTGGCTGAACATGGCTGCCTTAGGTGGTGTGGGAACACAGTGTACTCTGTTTCTTAAAAACAGGCCCTGTCTAACAGACTACAGAAAATAGTTTTAACTCACCGTGTCTTGGATTGTTTGGCCTTAAAATGAACTATGTCTGTAAAGTACGTGAAATTTTGGATACAAAGTTTTTATTTAGAGTAAAGGTCACTGGCAGTGGGATTTAAGAGATGAGATGAAAACGAAGCTCAGCTTCTGCCAGCTACGGAGTGAGGTGGCCCCTGACAACTCACTGAGCAGAGCTAGACTGTCTTTTTTGTTCTCTGAGGTCTTTTACAATTCTGACATTCTATGATTAAGTATGAGTCTATGAATGCAGGAAGGTAATAAAACTGTTTAATGAAATAGAATATTAAAATAATTTAATTTTATCTACCTCAGCTTGTTTCTAAAGATTAATTATTTTGCCAACCGACTTCACTGCAGGGAAGCTACATACAGGGTGGGGCAAAAGTAGGTTTACAGTACTGAGTACATGAAACAGACTTTATTCTTGTATTATTATTCATTAATTATTTTATCATTTTCCATACGAACAACTGTAAACCTACTTTTGCCCCACCTTGTACAATGGGCTTGACTCTCTCAGGGAGATCTGGGATTTCAGTGGGAGTCTGGATGATTCCCTATGTGAAAGGCATAATAAACAAATGAGTGAACCTTTGAAAAGGTGATTAACATTCAGTGATATGAAAAAGTACTTTCCTTGATCAATAGCACAAAATCCCCAGCACAGAACTTTAGGGCTAGAATTACAATCTGCTGTCCGCTAATGATTGATATGTCCTTCTGAACAGATTCTAGTTTAATTAAATTGCCTTTCTGGAGTTGAAGACTGATCCCCGGGTATACTTAACCCCCAGGAAGAGGTCATTTATTTCTTTGAGGGTGAATGATTATATAACCAAGCCTGTTTGACTTTTCAGGCCTGTTATAAATTTAGAAACTGTTCTGCCCATAAAATGGCATTCTACATAATTCTGTCTTTATATTAATCCTTCTTGGTGAGTAATTTGGCATTTAAAAAATAAAGCAAAAACAAACCTAGAACAAAGGTAGAGCTTGCACAAATGCCCATATAGTAATTTTAACAGTGATATAGATAAATCACTGTGCAGTAGTGTCTCTTTAAAAGATTTTGGTATTTAGGAGACAGTATTGATTAAATTGAAAAGCTTATCTTTAGTCTGTTTTACACTGCATTGGTTTTGACACAGATGTTTTGATTTACTACTTGAGTAAATAAAGCCTGAAACAGCAGAATGGGTTTCAGTTCTTTTTCATCTTGTGATTTGCCTTGGTGTTCCCATGACAACGTTCTCAGTCTTCTTCTCTCCTTACTGTTTCCTTTGACGTTCACACATAGACATTGTCTGGATCCTTGTACAGGTGCACCCCTCCTGGAACTACATACAGCTCAGCATCTCGACTGGAAGAGGAGAGCAGAGACAAGCCCATGGACCACTTTAAGTTGTGTGTCTCCATGCCATCAGGAAAGCAACTGGAGTGGGAGATGGGACACAGGGGCTCTAGCCCTTTCTCTGACTCCAGTTGGCTCAGGGCAGGCTCTTCATTCTGGGTCGTCATTCCTTCTCTGCGGTGGGGAAGATTAGACTGTGGTTTTCGCCCTTCTGGTACCATGATTCTAAAATCTTGCCAGTTCACTTGTGCCTGTGTTTGTGAGAACTCACCTGAAACGGCAGTTTTCAGTGACAAATCTCTGGAAGTCCATCCTATTTAGAAGTCACTACTGTTGGAAAACTCCCTTATTCATAAAGTTAGTTCCTCCTCCAGTATCCAGAGGATAAATAGGAGCTAAAATACACTTGAAAACATTTTACGCTAATAGATACCCAATTTTCTAATCTCAAGTGTTAATTTTTTTACAAAATATTGGTAGCATTTGTCAAGTATGAAGTTTAGTCTGAGAGATTTGGACAAAAAAACTAACTTGAGTTTTTTATAACTGCGCAAAAAGGGACCGTGTTTTGTTATTTTCCCACATTAAAAGGAAATGAATTTGCTTAAAGGGGCTGTTCTGTGTTTGTAGTCTCATTAACTAATTATTCAGCAAAGGGAATATTGAAAATCAGTTCCATTCAGGAACTGACTTCACTCAGCTAGTTTCAAACAGTTCCAACAAATTGCCTCACTTTAACTTTGACGTTTTCTACCCTTGAACAAAAGTGTCTTCTGTCACTTGTAGATTTAGTTTGGCTACTTGGTTATGTGTAAAAGAGACCCTCAAGTCTACTTAATCCCACGTGAGGGGGATTCATTAGGAGGAGAACACACGTGTAAATGCAGAGTCTTGCAGAACCAAGGACAGACAGGCAGATGGGCCGCAGGATCCCCTGGATCGAGGGCTCCCAGTCACTTAGGTCTCCCTTTTCATCTCCTCTCTCTATTGCCCTCTGCCCTTCTCTGCAGCCTTTTCTGAATCGTTCTTTCTCTGTCTGCGTATTGGCTCCCTCCAACTCCTTACTCCACAGGGAGGAATATGGCCACCTGCAATTCCCAAATTTATTATCTCCTCTCTTTAGAGACAACTCAGACTAAGGCTGCAGTCCCTTAGGCACACTTTCTAATCTCCCAGGGAATAGACTCCTTGGCCCAGTGTGGATTGGGCGTCTGCCCAATCAACTATGGCAGGGTTGGGACTCGGTGCAGCTGACGTGGTGCTATCAGGCCTGCTGAGAGCACAAAGGGGGTTATAACCATGTAAACCTTGGAAAGGGGCAGTTTCTAGAAATCATTGGGACGCGGAGAAGAGGGGAGCAAGTATGAGCAGCCAATCCAGTAAATGACCAAAAGCACTTCCAGAGAGTTGTCAGCTAAAATTTATAAGGTGATTGCTTTGTTTAAATGTCCCGAGTCCTCCCAGATATTAAGGGAGCCGGTTTTTATTAGTCTTTGGGGAGATTTTTAAAAAGATCATCCCTAAACTAAGCAATATATTAGAATCAAATTGTTGCCTACATGGTTTATAAATAGATTTGTTTCCAGAATCTGCTACTGGTTATGACATGGTAAATTTTCTCTTTCAAATATATTTTTTTTCCTTGTAGATTTTTCAAGACTATAAATGCTACAAGGTTTACGCAAATGTAAGTCCTTAGGTGTCAGTGGGGTTCTGTAGTTAGCAGATTGCCATCTTGGAATCTGCATGTGATCTTTTCAACTTTATAGCAACTCACTGCGACTCCTGACCCAGTACTGGAGGTCAGAACAACAACAAGGAAGCTGATAAGCCACGTTCCTTGAGCGGGTTTATACTGATTTCTTGAACGAAACCATATCAACAGAAACCAAAATGTGGGCAAAAGAAAGAATGGCGGCCCCGCGCAGCTCACGCTGCCGGGCTGCAGCGGGGCTGCTTTTTCAGGAAGTCCACTTTCCTTCGTGCCGAAGGGACCAGCAGCTGCAGCTCTTTTCTGGCTGCCCTTTGCGCTGCGCATATTTCCTGTGATTATATTTAGTCCATGTTAACTTTTTGGAATTTAACTTTCAATTTTCAGGATGTGTGATTTTTGTATTAACCTTTCCATTACCAGGTCCAGATTATGCTCCGGGGTATTATTAAAGTAGTTATCGTTTGAAAATCCTATTTTATCTGCAAGGAGCTTGGTTACTCTTCAGTCAGCGGTCAACCTGGCTGTGTGACGGAAGGAACAATAAAATGCCACCCTGTCTATCCCCTGCCGTAAGCACAGAGACCTCAGGAGGGTTTGCTTATATACACGCAATCTTTCTCCATAAAAGATTTCAAGTGCCCCACAACTAGAGCACAAATAATAAATTTAAATAATGATAAAGGTTACTACGGTAATAATAAAGAATCAGTTCGAAAATAATATAAATAGGGGTCAAGATGAAGAAAAGGTCAGGTCAAGATCAGGAAAAGAACCCCCCAAAACATGCCATAAAGACCTACAGGGCTGGTATGTTTGAAAGTCAAAGTTAGCCATGTGCTTTCTAGCTGCCCAAGCTTAAAGAGACATGGTTAGCTATGGATTTCTGATTGTGGGAAGTAAAGGAGAGAGGGAGGGAAGAAGAAAGGAAGGGAGGGAAGAAGAAAGGGAGGGAGGGATGAAAGGAGGGTAGGAAGAAGGAAAGTCTTTCCTTTAACGTGCTCCACAGAAATTAATTCTCTTTAAAAAATAAACAAAACCCTGAATGTTGCTTGCCCTTTAAAATAATAAAAAATAACACATTGGATAAAAACTTATTCTAAGGAACAGTTAATATTTACTATTTCCCTGTTTCCTTAGACATATATACAATATACTTTGATTTTCAGGATAATTTAAGTAATCACAGCAATAGTGGTGTTGTTTGCTGGTAACCTTAGATCAGTGGCACTATTTGCTTCTACACTTAATGCCTCCAAATATTCAGCTTTCTGAGTTTCTTTTGGTTTTTAGTAATTTTTTAGTTTTCTCCACGCTGGCCTCTCCTTTCCTGCCGTTATAAGCATGGCTGCCTCTAATGTACTTCTTTTAATGCACCACAGGCCAGGAAGCTAGACAACAAATTTGCTTAAGCTGTAAGGCAAACTTGTTAATTATGTAAGTAAAAAAGGGTTAAGTGGCTCCTCTAGCATATAATCTTCTGAGGTTTACAATAGATTGTTTTGTCTTCTGATTTTGTGTGTTCAGAGATGATGATTTTGCTTTCTGTGACCATGGTCACACGACGGATGAAAAACGTTGCTGACCAAATAACTTCTGGATCGATGCTGTCCCTAAATAGTTCTTGACCAGCAGCTGTGTGGCAGGCAGGCCCTGCTCTAGGCACTGGGGCTTCAGCGGTCAGCGGGACGAACAGAGGCCCCATTCACACATGCTGGTAGGGGTAGGAAATGAGACACAAGTAAACGAAGACATCAAACTTCCAATCGTGACAAGTGCTTAGAAAAAAATAAAAGAGAAGGAAACGATGAGGTGAGGGGTGTTGGAATGAATAGTTGTTTATGCAATGAGAGAAGGTCTCATGGAGAAGATGACTAGTTGAATGAGACTTGAATGCCTGGCAATAGCGATCCATGATCAGGGAGGCAAGGTTCCTGGTAGGGGCTGGCAGAAGAGTCCCATGTGGCTGTGGGGTTATTAGTGAGCATGAATTACTGGAAAAGCCAGGCCCTCAGGCAAGGCCAGATGACATAGGGCCTCAGACTCCCAGATAAGGAGTATGAATTTTATTCCAAGGATGATGGGGAGCCTTTGGAGAGTTCTAAGCAGGAGGGAAACACAGAAATTAAGGAAAGGGTGGATGCACTTATGAAGTAACTTCCCTAAAATTATTACGGAGATTAAAACATTTAATATCTCGACCTCCCACTTCCTAATCCTGTTGAAGATCCCTTGAGGCACACCGCTCAAATCCCTCTGAACAGTAGGGAGCTCTAATTTTTTCCCAGGAGTCCTTTAGTTCTAAACTAAAGATAAATTCATGAAGGATTAAGACAGGTGAAAGAGGGAGAAAACTCCAGTTACTCAAGGGTTTGAGATTTCCCCAAATGAACCTTCACTCTAATAATAGACAGTAGAGCAGATCCTTTCAATATTTATAACCTAAAAGTATAATTTGTCACAGTGCATAATGTTTAGAATTTAAATAGAAAAACTTTATTTTTTATCATCATAAAATGCACTACAGCACACTCTCCCTCTCTAGAGCACACCCACACCCTTCCTCCCTCTCAGGCACACATGTCTTAAACTCTAAGGATCCCCACGAGACTTGCAACTGGGGGAGCAATGGGCGGCAGCAGCTTATCCTGGGCTAACCCCCTGAACCTGTCTCCAGGGCCCCCTTGGCTCTGATATTCCAGTGAGCCAAAGCAACCCCGCCTGGGCTCTTCTGTTGCTTCTTCTGTGCTAAATCCTTCCTTGTTTCACTGTCCCCAGCTTTAATAAACATACTCTCAAACTGAAACAACAACAAATGCATTATTACATTTAACAGGTGCTCCATAAATATTTCTTACCTTCTAGGTCACCTATGGCAAAGCCACTCCAAATGACCTCCTCTTTTACTAATTCCTTCAGTTCTTTCCTCATAGCCTGTAGTCTCTCCATTTCATATTCATAAGGCATTTCACTGTGAGGCCATCCAGGCTGGTCACTTGTCAAGAAAGCGGTGGCTGGCACTGTTGGAGTCAGCCCACAGGAGAATAAGGTTTCAGGCTATCTTTGGGGTCATAAATAGTGGTGTTTTATGAAAGTGTATTTCTCTTGTGTGACTAATGTTTAAGCAGTTCTCGAGTGGGCCCGTGGCCAAAGAATTACAGTAATATTTCTCTCTGGCTGAGTTTGTTGACCTAGATTTCCAGATCTGCTCTATGAATAATCCTTGTGAGTAATGTCCCCCCAACGGTGATAACTATTCTCCTAAAGAACCAGCTTACTCCGTGCCTTCAACTACTTGTAAAATAAATGTTTTTTATTTCAATCATTCCTTCTTTTCATGCCATTTAAAAAAAGCTAACAGCAAAATCCTTTCTCATCCTTAATCTGTTTTAGTAAGTGAATTTTTTCTTATAGTTCTCTGCAAATTTCCCTTCCATCACCTTTTTATGCTATTTGTGAAACACTTTATGACTGGCTAGTTTTTGTTCATTTATTGTGATGTCTGATGGTTTGCGGCCTAAATCCAATAAGAAGTAATTGCAGGAATTATGTTATTGACTACCAGTAAGTGACTTTAAGCATTATTAAAATAACTTATTAAATGTTTCTGTAGGTCCTTTATAAAGCGCAAGATTGATGGAAGACTCTTTTTCTGCTTCCTATAAGCTCGAGGTCTGAGGCAGGCAAACAAGTATGTGAAGAGGTATTTTTAGACACACGACAAATATCAGCAGAATGAGGACAGAAGTTTACTAGTGTGCATGATAATTGGAGTAGGCCTACAGTGGGGTGATGGCTGAATAGGCAAGTTGTGCAAGTTACTGTCTGTGCATCCTGATTTGAGAAAAGTCACTATCTCTGTCCCATTTAATTAAGGGAAGATTCTTAATGGGGATGAACTTCAGGGGCCGTGTGAGTGAAGGAAGCAACACTTGGTGGATTAATAGAAAGTAAAGAGGGTTTCAGTTTGGGGTTTCTCCTGAGATCCTATGTGAATTACATTATTTATTATGAAGGAACATCTCAACTATTTGATCAATCTATATATAGAGTGAATGTTTTCCAAACTGAAAATTAAGATTTCTGGCTTACGAATTTATACCTTTTATTCAAAAGTATAAAAAATAAAGTTAAAAAGTCAATTACATTTCTTAGAAAGAATAAAATATCATTAAAAAGCACATCTTTCAGCCCCAAAAATAAATAAATAAAAGCATCATTTAATGCAACATTGGAGAATTTGAAATCAGGCCAGGAAAAATCTAGACCTCGAGCGCCACGTCTGTGCGTTAGAGCTGTAGCGACCTGCTAGACCTGGAAGATCGTTCCTTGTCCTGGAGGAGTTCCTTTCTCAGGTGGCAGGCAGTGGTGGCACCTGAATAAAGCCACACTGTAAGGCGTTGCTAAGAGACAGCAGAAACACAGGAATCGGTCCTGTAAGCTTGATCAAAGTCAGCGATTTTGAAGCTATTTCCTGGTCAGAGGATGAAGGGAGGTGGGGAGGGGAGGCTGGGCTTGGGACGGTTTTTGAATGAGGCTCCTTGTGCAAGGCCTGCGATTTTGCCATGGCACAGGAAGGACTCCGCTGGCGGAACAGGAAATCAAAGCAGGTAATCCCGGTTGGGAGACTGTGACCCCTGAACAAAAATGAGGTTTAGTAATTTGTGATACTCTAACAATACATCAATTCATAACAGTGATGTTAGATAGGAAAAGGGTCTCCAGGTCTGGGCAGTTCTTACCAAATGCTTTTCTTGCTAACTGTTAAAATGTAGCCCAGTATTTTGCAGGCACAGCTGTAAACATGTAAACAAGATGAGCTTGACAGGAACCCAACTGGATAAGTGTAGCCAACTGCAAAGAAGAAATCAACATGTAATTAAGCAAATAGTGTATATAAGCAATGGCTAAACCTCCCTTGCAGGAGACACATCTTTGGATGCGAATCCCATGTGTTTTACTTGCTGCAAGTACAATAGATAAAACTACCTAATAACAACTGTCTCATTTTTGAATAGAGCACCCCAAGCAGCGAACCCCTTGAGTTCAGTAACAGCAATGTACAGACTGGTTTTTCTGCCTCTTTCTCTCCCAGACAACACGTTTGTTAAGCACCTTAGTCATAAAGACCAGCCAAAGAGTTTTTGACATTAATTTCCCTCCCTTTGCGGGCTTGCCTAGCCTATGCTGCAGGTGGAAGAGTCTTTGCCTTATCCAAAAATAGGTTCTTATTTATTAACAACAGGAGGAAGAACAAAATAAGTTATTTAGAAACTATGTAGCAGGTATCAAAAGCCATCAACGTGCTCAGAGAAAGAGCCATTTTATTATCTGTAATGAAATTACATTAAAATCTAGCTCCAAACTCCCATCCTACTGGACTAGCAAGAAATGCAGTCTCAGCTATTCTCAGGGCAGCCTATCCACTAACGTGGGCCAAGGGCCAAGAGATTTCCACAATATCAGAGCACCCATGAATCCTGAATTCACTTGTTTCTTCGGTACATGTCAGCATAGCACCATGTTGGAGAGCGCGGCTCTGGAGCCGGACTCCAGGTGTGTCCTGGCTCTGCCGGTTCCTCCCTGGCTGGGCAGCCTGCGGTCAGTTACTTAACGTCTCTGAACCTCAGTTTCCTCATCTGTGAAACAGATTAGATGAGTACCTGTCTGACAGAAAATAGGGATCAAGTGAGTTCTAATAGGTGAAGTACTTGGAACCGTGCCTGGCACAGAGTATGCAGAAGCTGGGGAAGCCTCCCGCTTTCATCATGTTAGTCCTGCTTCCACCCTAACCTTTACCAGACAGGCTCCCATCCTGGGCTGGGCGCCTTCTGGTCTGACAGCTCCCCGGCGTCTGGGGTCTGGACCGCCCGCATGCTTCTGGAAGAGTAACACCTAAGAAGCATGCAAGTAAGAAATGGAGGAGGAGCAGTCAAGGGTCTTCTCTCTGTTCTCTATGCCTGAGGAGAGCTGACTTTTTCTTCCCCTCCCCATCTCCAAATATAGAGACAAAAGTTATTGTTTTCTTTGTTTAATC
The DNA here is from genome assembly GCA_004026545.1 of Mormoops blainvillei. Lineage (NCBI taxonomy): Eukaryota > Metazoa > Chordata > Mammalia > Chiroptera > Mormoopidae > Mormoops > Mormoops blainvillei. The sequence goes on along the minus strand of PVJD01008220.1, from coordinate 48,137 downwards.
ATAAAATCTGTGTTATATATACCTCACATCTGATTTCTCTATGAATTCATCATCCACCACAGTGCAGAACTGATGGGCCCTGGAGAAAAACAAAATTATGGAAGCCTAGAAATCTTCAGGAGAGCAGAAGAGGGCTCTCTAGTAGGAAGAGTAAAGGCATGGGCCTCAGGGCCCTAAAACAAGGTTCGAAGTTGGGAGACAGGAACTCTGAAGCCTGTAAAATCCTGGGTAACTGTCTGCAACTCGTTTCACAAACACACCCACCCTTCCTTCAATTTCTGCCACTCCCCTGCTTAAAACCTCCCCTTGGAAACTGCCTCTGAGCGGCCCCCAGGATTCGCTTTCTGCCCCTTTCCAGGCTCAAGCCAATACCCTCCCCTCCCCAGACACTTGTCAGATCATCTTCTGTATCTTCTAACAGAAGGAAAATATCTTAAGGGGACATTGTGCTCTTAACACAAAAGCCTCCCCAACGCACGGCAAAGGGCTTGGCTTCAAAGGAGGAAAGCTGAAAAGGAATAAGGGGGAGAGACACAAATTCACATTAATAAATTATCTGGCCTCTCAGGAATGATTTGGAGAGGTTTCTAATCATTAGACCACATTCTACAAATAAAACACCAAAACCAGGTCTGCCTAGCTGAAGTAAAGGTAAGAGTTAAAGAAATTTGGATTTTACAAAGATGTATTGATGAACTGTATTGGTTCTCTGGATTCAGTGTCCTGGATTCAGGTTTGCTTGGTTCATTCCAGTGTCTGTATCCTTTTTTTTTTTTTTTTTTTAAGGAGGGACTACCAATGTTTATTTACACTTGGTTCTCCTTCACTGGAAGGCAGGATCCACATCTGCACAGGCTTGCACATAATGGGGCATAATATGTTGAATTTTGCAGAAGTCCGGCTTCTGCCCAAGTGCTTCTGTTGAGTCTAGTTGGCTGGCCAATTGGCTGGCCCCCTCGGCTGGCCCCCTCTTCCAAATCTCCTATTCCCTCTCATTTCCCTTCCCCCATAGGAAGAATGAAGCTTTGTTCTTAAGTTATTTCAAGCAAACTAAGCCCTTGTGGAAACTGCTTCACTCAGTTTTTATAGGCCAGTAGATTCCACAGCATGTATAAGATTTATCATTCATATTAAAGTGAAAAGCTCCCCTGTGTAATTCTTTGAACTATTGTAAAGATTTAATGACGTTTGCATTCAAGTTGCTGAATGTAAATAATTATGATGCTGGGTGGCTATTCTTCTGTTGAGTTCGGACAGTTTTAAAGAACTACCTCTGTGTTAGTTAGGCATTAATTCAGGCTGTGTGAATAGTCTCCATCAGAGCTGTGGGCTGACTATGATGGAAACTTAGACATTTTTATGAAGCGGAACAAGGCTTTGGGTGAGGGGGCTCCAAGGACAGTGACAGGAGGTGGTGGGAAGGACTTCCTGGAACACTCAGCTGTCCAGACCACCCTCGAGAAGGAAGCGAAGGTGCCAGCAGTAGTAAGCATTGTTTTCACAATCACAATGAGTCCACCTCCAGATGGTCTGTGTGACACTGCACCAGGCACTGCGTCCTTCTTCCCTGTTAGCTCTTTGTCCCAACTCCACTTGTTATCAAGAAGGGAGATTAGCCCTGGCTGGGTAGTTCAGTTGGCTAGGGCACCGTCCCAATACACCAAGGTTGCGGGTTTGATCCCCAGTCATGGCACATACAAGAAGCAATCAGTGAATGCATAAGTAAGTGGAACAAGTCAATATTTCTCTCTTCCTCAAAAAAAAGCAATGTTAAAATGAGAATCAAAGACTGAGCCCAAGTCTACTTAAAATAAAGTCCCTGATCTTAGCTTCCCCGCTTATCAACCCCACCGGGCCACCCACCCTCCTCAGGTGCTCTGGGGGTTCTGACAGGTATCTCCCTGATGTGGGCTGCAGAGAAGCCTAAATCAGGGGGTGGGCAGTCAGTTCTGTGGTCCCCAAACATGGGCCTGTTTGGCAACATGAAGGGATGAACTTAATTGATCCTTTGGGCACGTGGAAGGTCTTCCTCCTCTCCGTCATTAACAGAAAGCATTTCCCATATGCATAACTGATGGGGGGCTTCCCTGACGACTGCAGGTGTTCCATGCAGGAGAGCTCAGGGGAGACACCTGTGGTCGGCACAAAGGACAGAAGGCAGAGGCAGGGGCCGGGGACGTCCTCCCCGCTGGCCAGAAACCAGAGGGCTGCGTTCCTCAGCTCTGCAGCCACCCAGCTGGCTCCAGCGGGAGGATATGAGTCCTGCAAAGGCAACTGCTGTGGGGCTCTCGGGAGCGGCGCCTGCCTGTTTCTCTTAGTCCTGCTGTGGGTCACCTCAGTTTGTAAGGTATGCACCCGTCCTGGGCCTTGAGCGTCGCCCCTTGCTGCTGACTTGTGAACCCCTAGGAGAGACTCTGCCTGGGCCACCACGTTGTAGTTCCACCTCCTAGTTCTATCTGCCCATTTTTGTGGGAGCTCCTGTCCTTTCACAGGCTCTTGGAGTTATGCTCAGGAAAGTTAAGATTCAGACTGCGGAGCCCATAGATCACATGGTTAGAGTCCCAGGGCCTTTCTCCTGCTCTCTGTGGGAGGCATGTGGAGAATGCAGCGACAGCTTTCAGTTTCCTTATCTCTGAAATGAAGCTTTGGATGAGATGACTCAGGAGTTTCTTCCAACTCTCATATCCTGTGAGCTTCTGAAATAGAATAATAGTTATGAACACACTGTAAAGCACAAGACAGTAAGAAAACCTTAGGTAACCACTACTGTAATTATTATTATTAGGTTTTCTTCTGAATGATATCACAAACTAAGGCATAACACAATACTGATTTCTCTCAATTCATAATTCCTAGAAATTGACCAATTTTGAAAAATAATACCTGAATGTGTAAGACAGGTGACTGAATGTCTCACCGGTCTTATAGCTTACATAATTAACTCTCACTCATTTAACAAACACCTATTTTCAGGCTCAGTGCTACGCACTAGCAAATTTTTTTTTTTAAAGATAAACTTTTTCTTGAAGTATGCATACTATAGCCGAGAAGACAGACACTGAATACATAATTAAAAGTATGATGAATGTCACCAGCAAGGTCAAGATGCCGTAGAACTGTGTGATGAGGGGGGAGGGGTAACTGGTCTGGTTTAAACTGATAGGGAAGGCTTCTTGCCAGGAGTAAGTATCCAGGTTAATAACAGCTAACACTTATTGAGCAATTATCTGCCATCATGTTATGTGCATTATGGCATTTAATCTTCACAAGAGCGCCATCAGGTAGGGCCTATTACTTTTCTACTTACAGACAGAAGATATCAAGCACAGGAGGTGAAAAACATTCCGAGGCTCACAGCCAGTGGAGATAACACCTGCATGCGAGTGTAGGTGGCTGTACCCCAGGCTGCACTGACGCTGGCGTAGGAGGGAAGCGGAACAAGCCTACAGGCAAAGCAGGGTCAGACCCTGCGGAGCTCGATGGACTATGGAATTACACTGGAAAGAGGCATCAGCTGGTTGCCCATGAACTTGGAAGGGAGTTTTCTGGTTGTCCCTCTGTTCCTCAAGGTAGCGGTGTATCTGTGAAAGAAAAACCCGCTGCTTTCTAAGTCTGAAAAGAGGAAGATGGAATGGTTTATATGCAGTCAGAGGTATCAGGGTTTGTGAGAAGTAAAATTTCCTTAAAGTAAAATTTTCTCAAGCTAATCTATGCGTAATCTAATTTTCCAATAAGATCTGAATAATAAAATTCCATAATGATTTTAATGAAATCCCACCTGGTATCTATCAGGTGGCAATAGTAGTAGATGTTCACTATTTTAATAGTAGAATAATCCTACCTAAAGTCACAAAAGCATTGATTCCAAGAGTTCTTTTCTCAGTTCTTGGAAATACATGCTTAGGGAAATACAAGAAAAATAAGGAAATATTACAATGATGGGAGAGAGGAATTTCATCCCTGACATTTTAAGCAGAGCCCTAAAAGGTTCAACATGAATGTTTCTTGGCTAGGGCTAACAATTAGGAGATGGGTTTGCTGGGCAGCATTTAGACCCTTTCAGTATTATTAGAATGTTTTCAGCCTAACTTCAGAAGAAGCAAGTTAAGCATGACTATATGCATTATTATTTTATGTGGGTGGACACCGAAAGCATCTTTAATTATTAGGAATTACATGCTATTCAAGCTTAATGAACTGGAATTCAGCTACCTGGAGTTTTCAATTAACTTGAATTTATTTCTGTATTGTATCTAAGGTTAAAGGGAAATTGCCAGGTTATAAAGTGTTTTTTAAAAAACCCAACTCACATTGTAAGTCTAAGCGCTGTCATGCTGACTGTGTGCCTCAGCTCTGCGGCACTGGGGTTAACAGCCTAAACTTGGAGCTCAGACAGACCTGGCTAGGGGTCCTTATTATACTCACTATTTGTCTTCAGGCAAGTTATTTAATTTTTTGATAGCTCAGTTCACTCATCTGCACAAAGGAGTTAATAATCCCTGTCCTGCTGAAATGTGGAAGCATCACTGGGGTTTGTAGAAGGAAAGCGGAGCGCCCGCCCACCACAGGGGCTCAGGAAACTGAAGTCGTTTACAATCGAGGTTTAGCCTGGGCCGCCGCACTATTACAAATGACCGAACGTGACGTTACTGAAGAATCGGATACCTGAAACCTATGTAATTTTATTAACCAATGTCACCCCAATGAATTCGGTTAAAAAAAAAGTGACAGTGCATTTGGTATTCTGTACTAACTCTGACAGAAAATTATGCCTTCAATTTTTCAAAAGTCATTTTTAACAATGACAGTTAAAATATTTTCTTGTCAGCCTTTGGCAAACTCTTAATTAAAATTAGCTAACTAGAATGATCAGTTTAGAAACTATTCAGGTTAATAAAGACTTGATTTTTCCTGTATTCGGGCTATACTGTTTTATCTTCAGAGAAACAGAAAAGTCTTTCAGAGTCAATAGAATTGTCAACTCTGATTTTAGCAAAGTTTAAGTAAACTGCTAGATAGAAATTAGTGCTCTTTTTCTTCTGCTTTTTTAAACTAATTCTGAATTATTCACGTCTCACTGTCTCACACATGCATTATAATTAATTTCTTTTTTGTTGTTGTTGTTTTTTGCTGAATATCTTTTAGCACCTTCACTTTTGGATGGCTAATAGACTTTTTTTCTTGACTGGTTTTGAATGGCTCTGAATTCTTTTTTTTTTTTTTTTTTTGCATGTGGATCATAAAGTATGTATATAGCAACATTTATGTGAAATACACACTAATCAGTCTGATTGCTCAATATGGATTTTGATGTAATGTTTCCCCAAAAAGTGGACTTTAGGTGGTAACACAACTTTTATTATTTTTACTTTAAAAGTTATATAGTGTAAAGAATATTTGTATATACCTTCTACTTATAGAAAATGATACTGGTTTGCCATTTATTTGTAATTTGTAATTCTAAAGTTTCCTTTATAAATTATTTAAATAAAAAATCAGAAATTGAACAGATATTGCTCATATGCAGCAAAAATTGGGCAGATGATGTGGGGGCTGAAGCAATGTATACGGCTGCTTGTCACTGCAAGACTTGGCAAGTCACTTTACTTTTTTAAGCCACAATTTCCTCAACTACAAAACAGGGAGCAGACCTGAGGGTCCCCGTCCACTGCATGCATCCTGAGCTTACAGATCACGTTTCACTCATCTTTCTCTCCCAACCCCCAACATAGTGAGAGGAACACGGCTGTGAGGCTAGGTGTCTGACTGTGAGTTTCAACCGATTAACCCAAACTCCTCCCATTCTACCATTTGAGAGGCCCTCTAAGTCCATAGCAATTAGCATTTTTTTTCAGTTTCAATTGTATAGCCACAACTTGAATATGTAAACAATCGATTGAGTTCATTTGTGCCCCAAACATGCAAGGTGCAATGAAGGAAGTGAGAGAAGTGTCAGAAATGGTGACTCCTTTGGAGTGCACAGGCCCACTAAGAAGACACTTAGACGGCAAGTTAGGTATTTGCACAAGCAAATATAATCGGGCGTGGTAAAGTTTTCCCAGGATGGGGAGGGGAAAGTTGTCAACAGTTTGGGGAGAAGATGGGATATGACCTTGAAGGAAGAGGAGTATAAAATTAGATGGTTGGAGAAAAAAACATTCTAAGCGGGGTTAGCCATGTGTGTAATGTCTGGGAAGTGATGTTTTTGAACACGTAATTTAACAAATTCATTGGCAAACAAGAAAAATAGTAATACCTGTCTACTCCTGATTCAAGCACAGTATTTACAATCTAACATACTTGTTGTTTGAGTCATTTTGTTCATTTTTGTCTAGTTGCCAGTGATTAAATTATTAACCACATTCTCTATTTGATTTCCCAAATATTCTCTAACTATAAGGAACTTGACCAACCAGATTATTTTATCTTTTTACTTGTGTGTTTTGTCAGTGTGGTTGTGTGTGTGTGTTTATTTATAAGGACTGTCAAGTATGATTTCACTAAGTTTTTTTTTTAAGAAATCCTCTGTTGTTTTAGGAAAATGGGAAGGGGTGAGGATAAAGGAGGTGCGAGGCTGCTGGGGGGGGCCGGCACCTGTCTGGGGCCTGCAGAGCGCGACAGGTTACGGAGGAAGCCCGGACTAACGAATGCGCCCTACTGTGGCTTGTGGCTGGTGGCAAGGGGCCAGAGAGAAGGCCGGTCGCAGTAGGTAGAAGCCAGGAGCCTTCGACAAGGGGCTGTTGTTACCTGGCCAAGGAAGATGTCTAGACAGCGAGGGACAGGCCCTCCTGTTACCCTTGCCGTTCTTAAGCCTCGAGCTCTTGCGTGACTGGTTGTTTCCTGCGTCATCTTTCATTTCCCTCGTTTATCCTTTAGTTACCTTTCTAACTGAGGGAATCAGAAAGAAAAATTCTATCGTATCAGTGAAAAGTAGGTATAACAGTGAAACACTTCTCAGCTGGGCTTCGTCATGGAAGCATGTCTCATACTAATAAGATCTATTGCCATATTAATATGTTAGTGTTGACCCATGTATAAGATTTATAGATCTCTGTGACTTATAGGTATAAAGAAATCAATAATCCTAAAAGTGAAGCTATAGATATCTCTATTTCGACAGATAAGAGGTATTGATAGCAAAATCTCTCTATAGACATTCCTAAAGCTACTTCTTGAAACTTGATTACATTTTAAAAGGGTTTTTTTGTTGTTGTTTAATTTCCTCTAGTCACCTGAAACTATATACTGCTTAAAATCCCCAAACTTCAAAATGCATTTAATTCCTTTAGCCAACATTATTCACAAATAAGGAAGAAAACAAACCCCGTTTCAATGAAACCTGATGTTTTAGGGAGTTAGGACCCTCTAAATGTCACAACACAATATAGTATCTGTCATTTAAAATGACAGTGACATTTAGGGCTTCACTTGGTCAAAAGCACTCCTCTCAAGCACAGATCTGATGGCAGCCTGTGCGGACTTGCTAATCCCTCGGTTCTCAGTGCAGTTGCTTGGGATGCCACGCTGGGCACGGAGCAAAACCAGAAGTCCTTGTGGGTGCAGGAGGCAGAAGTTGGGCCGCGCAGGTCCCCTGGACAGGAGGCTAACCGCAGACGGCCTGAGGGGACCCTGGCAGGCTAGAAAAAAAGAAAATGATGCAAGAGTGAGCAAAGCCTTGACCTTTCTGTGAATTGGTGTTTCTTTTCTATCTCTCTCCTTTTGTTATCTCCTTAATCTATTTCCTAACTTTTCTTCTTTCTGTTATGAGAGTTATTAGAGGTCTCAACTCCTCACCCTACACGCATAGAAAATTTTTTACTTTTTAAAAAATAACCAATAATAAACTTGCTCTCATAATTTCCCTACCAAGGTACTTGGGTAGGAGGAGGAAGAAGGATCTATTTGATCTCATAAAATAAAATCTCTCAGTCCCATCTGATACTGGGTTAAATCTCAGATTTTCCTAAACGCTTAAATCCCTCACCACTGGCTCAGGTTAGGTTTGGTTCAGGAGCTGCTGCTGGAAACACTGAGTTGCCGATCTCGGCATGCCCCATTTTCCTGTTCTTCTCATTATCTCCCCACTTTTTCCTTCAAGCTTCACCCTCCACAGAAGCAGCAGTAGAGCCGGAAAGTGAGGGAGCCGTCTTCCCAGAAGGGCGAAGGCCGTCTGCCAAATCCAGAAGCCTGGGTATGGTCACTCGTTCACTGGCCTCAGCTGTGGTGCCATTCCCTGGTCTGGTTCCTGGTGTGATGGTGCAGATTCAGCCACAACCGGTTGCTATTTGGGTGGGGGGGAAGTGCCCATGACTTAGACTTCGGTCATTCTGTTTTCCATGATATCCGCTAAAATGGAGATTTCACATAGGTGACTTACAAGTACAGAATTTTCATGGACCTCATTGAGCTCCATCCAGTACAGATAACGAGCCCACAGGATCATGGGAGGATATTCCGACTTTCCAGTGGCTCTTGCCAGCAGCACACACTGTATCCCTGTGGGCTGGGCAGTCCTGCTTTGCAGAGTGAGCACAGGGCAAGCTACTGGCTCCCATCCCTCAACCAGCGGGGCGTTCGCCTCCAAAGCCGTGGAGAACCGAGATGGCAGTGTCCTCTCTCTCTTTCTTCTAGGTGTGCTCCCCATGAGGGTCCCCTCTTGCCCACTGGCCTAGGTACTGATGAGCCACTAGCCATCAAAAATGCTTAGATAAGGAGATGGTACAGTCCCCTAAATTCCAGAAACATCTCCAAACTTCAGCAGACTTTTGTGTAATGTGTTTAATCACTCCAATTCAGGGAAAAGGAAGAGATACTGTTGGTATTTCAGTTGGGCCTAGCTGATAGAGCAGATGACACTTTAAAACAATTATCATAAAGCAAAATTGACTTCTGTGTGTATGCATGGAGTTCTGTGAATTTCAACACACACACCTTTGTCCAGCAACCACCACCACCATCGGGAAATGTTATTTAGGTCCCCCCAACAAACTCAGTATGTTGTCCCTTTGTAGTTAGACCTTCCCCCCAGCCCGTACTCCCTGGAAACTACTGACCTGTTGTTCTTCAACACAATAGCTTTGTCTCTTCAGGAATGTCATTAAAATAAAATCATAAAGCATGTAATCTTTTGAGACTTGCTTCTTTCCACCCAGCAAATCTCAGCGGTTTTGAGATAAAACCGAGTTATTAGTTATTGCATGTATGAACAGTTGGCCTCTTTTATTGCTGGATATTTCACTGTAGGGAATACACAGCCCCTTTTTATCCACTTACTCTTTGAAAGACATTCGAGTTGTTTCAGAGCTTTGGTGACTGTGAATAGAGCTGCTGTGGACATTCACATACAGTTTTGGCGTGGACCTAAGTTCTCATTTCTTAGGGAAAATGCTCAGGAGGAAGATTACCAGGTCATACAATAAGTATATGTTTAATTGTATTTAAAAAGCTGCCAAGCTGTTTGTCCAGGCTGGCTCTCCCATTTTGCACTCCCACCAGTAGTGTATGAGAGACTGTGTTTCTTCTCATCCTTGCCAGCGCTTGGTATCATCCCTGGTTTTTATACTCACCGTTCCAATACACGTATAGCGGCATCTCCTCATGCTTTCAGTTTGCACCTCCCTATTGGGTGTCCTCGTTAGTGAAGTGCTTGTTCAAGACCTTTGCCCACTTTTTTTCTTTGCCCATTTATTGTTTTTTTCTTTTTGTTCAGTTCTGCATGTTCTTTATTCTAGATATAAGTCCTTTACTCTGCTAATGTGGTTTGCAGACATTTTATCGATCTGTAGAATAGATTGTCTTTTCATTTTCTTTTATTTTTCCTCTCCTTATCTGTCTCTGCCCCACATCTACCTTCCCACCTCCATCCCCTCCCCTTAGTTGATGTCCGTAGATCATACATATAAGTTTTTTGGCTTCTCCATTTCCTATATTATTCTTAACCTCCCCCCGTCTATTTTGTACCATTTATGCTTCTTATTCCCTGTATCTTTTCTCCCTTTCTCCCCCTCCCCCTCCCCCTCCCCACCAATAACCCTCCATGTGATCTCCATTTCTGTGATTCTGTCCCTGTTTTAGTTGTTTGCTTCATTTGTTTTAGTTTTTAGGTTCAGTTGTTGATAGTTGTGAGTCTGTTGTAATTTTACTGTTCATAGTTTTGATCTTCTTTTTCTTAGGTAAGTCCCTTTAACATTTCATATAATAAGGGCTTGGTGATGATGAACTCCTTTAACTTTACTTTATTTGGGAAGCACTTTGTCTGCCCTTCCATTCTAAATGAGAGCTTTGCCGGATAGAGTCATCTTGGATGTAGGTCCTTGCCTTTCATGACTTTGAATATTTCTTTCCAGCCCCTTCTTGCCTGCAGGGTTTCTTTTGAGAAATCAGCTGAGAGTCTTATGGGAACTCTCTCCTTTTCTCTTGCTGCTTTTAAGATTCTCTCCTTATCTCTAATCTTGGGTAATGTAATGATGATGTGCCTTGGTGTATGTTCCTTGGGTCCAACTTCTTTGGGACTCTCTGAGCTTCCTAGACTTCTGGGAAATCTATTTCCTTTGCCAGATTGGGGAAGTTTCCTTCATTATTTTTTCAAATAAGTTTTTAATTTCTTGCTTTCCCCCTTCTTCTTCTGGCACCCCTATGATTCAGATGTTGGAATGGTTAAAGTTGTCCTGGAGGTTCCTAAGCATCTCCCCATTTTTTTGAATTCTTGTGTCTTCATTCTGTTCTGGTTGAATGTTTATTTCTTCCTTCTGCTCCAAATCATTGATTTGAGACCTGGTTTCCTTCCCTTCACTTGTTGGTCCCCTGTGTATTTTTCTTTATTTCACTTTGGATAGCCTTCACTTTTTCCTCTGTTTTGCAATGATACTCGACCATTTCTGTGAGCATCTAGATTACCAGTGTTTTGAACTCTTCGTCTGATAGGTTGGTTGTTTTTTCATCGCTTAACTGTATTTTTGGAGTTTTGGTCTGTTCTTTCGTTCGGACCATATTTTTTTGTCTCTGGCACACCTATTATGTTGTAAGGGGTGAAGCCTTAGGTATTTGCCAGGGGGGGCAAACCAAGTGCTGCTTTGTGCCACTGTGTGTTGGGGAGGGATCCAAGAGGGAACAATGCCACTTAGTAGGCTCTCCAGGGCTTTCAGTCACTTCCCCTGCTACCCACATACCCACAAGCAAATTGGGCCCTGTTGGTGCTGGTTCCTGTGTGGGTGGGTTTGTGTACGTTCTAGGACCCTGAGGGCTCCTCCAACAAACTCTCCTGTGAGGCTGGGAGTTTCTTCTGCTGCTACAACCCCACAGATTTTTTTACAGCTAGAGGTTTTGAGGCTTTCTTTTCCTGCACTGGAACCCTGGGTTGCATGGTCTGTCTCTCTCCCCTACTGCTCCTCCCGGTTTATCCACATGCAATGTGGGACTGCCAGGTACCTTCTCGCCTGTCCTGTCCTCCAGCCACCACCTTGTCGCGTCCCCTCTGCCCTGACTGCTTGTCTCTGTCTCCACACCTCCTACCAGTCCGGATGAATGTTTCTTAACTCCTTGATTGTTGGACTTCCATACAGTTCGATTTTCTAGCAGTCCTGGTTGTTTTTTGTTTTTAAATTTGTTGTTGTCCTTCTTTTGTTTGTGCGAGGAGGCAAAGTGTATCTACCTATGCCTCCATCTTGGTGGGAAGTCCTCTCATTTTTCTTAGCAGTGTCTTTTACAGAACAAAAGTTTTAAAACATATTTTTAAAAAATTTTATTTCTAATTAAATGAGCTTTTAATCCTGTTATTAAATCACTCTTCTGGGTTATCCAAATGCATGTTCTGGGACGAGATAGTCTACAAGGTTTCTTTCTAATGAGCCCCACTGGGATCTAATGGAAGCCTAACAGTTCCCTTAACTGCTGTGTTCTACATGAGGAAGCTTAAGCCAGCTGCCAAGACTGGAGTCCTCATTCTGCTAAGAGCTTAGACCCCCGATTTTTGGCAGTTATTTACTCAGGCAGATGGCAGACGGGCCCACGGCGGGAGTGACCGGTGTGCCGTTCTGCACTGCAGTTTCTCTGTGTACACCCGTGGCTGCCTCCACCACTAGGCTGTGAGCTCCTCAAAGACAGGCCTGTGCGTCACTCGTCTTTCTACCTCTCCCTGGCAACCTGCGTAAGGCGGATCCCAGGACACTGGGTGCAACTCCAGAGCTTTCCCACAGGAGGGGAGAGGGTCGTCACACACAGCCAAGTGTCTCAGCTTCAGCTCAGGAACTGGTGGCTTCTGACCCTATCGTTAGAAGATCCTCTGTGCCTGCAGCTGAAAGAACTCTTCCAATCACTCACTCTTTATTCGTGCAGCTGATGCATTTTTGGTGTCTATGATGTTCTTGGACCTATGGTAGGTGCTGGGGACACTCTGGGAGCGAAGACCTCTCGCAGCCATCAGCTGGATTACAAGTTTATTATAAAAGGATATAGCTCAGGAATAGCTAGATGGAAGGGGTGCACAGGCGTGGGAAAGGGCACAGAGCTTCCGCGCCCTCTCCACATGTACTCTCCCCGAATCTCCTTGTGTTCACCAGCCCAAACGCTCTCCGAGCCCAGTCCTCAAGTTTTTAAATTTTTGATGAACTATAACATCACTTTTTTCTTTTATAGACCATGCTTATAGAATATCATATAAAATGAACTCTTTACCTAATCCTATGTCACAAGATTTTCACTTGCTTTCTTCTAAAATTTTTATAGTTGTAGATTTTACATTTCGGGCATTGTTATCACTGCTGCCACCAACAGAACACTGGCCATCATTTTCCTTGATGAACTGACATCATTTTTGAATTTATTTCATATCTCTAGAATGTCAACATGGTCCAACCCTGTTTCCCCTTAGAAATACATATTTTTTCAAATGAAAATAAAATTAACTCAAGCCTAAAAATTGTGCCTACTTGAATTATACAAATACGGGAAAAATAACTACAATAGCTTCTTGTACTTGCTGTCCATCTGCAAGAAGCGGCCTCCCTAAACCCTTCGACTTCCGTATTATATCTCACCCGAGGCGCTCTCCCTGCTCTCAGCGGTCATCCCCGCCCGGGCCTTCACCGCTGGGAGGGAGCAGCTTTCCCATCTCCGGCACTCTGTCTTCCCCCATGCCAGTGGGGACAGATTGAGAAAAGGCCTATAGAGCACTGGGCAGTCTCTGAACGTTGGAATCCATCATGCCTCATTCTGGGGAGCAGGGGCCACAGAGCATATCCTTTATCTTCCGGTCTCTGGGGAACAGTGACAATTACGAAGCAATCTGGGCTTTCAGGATGACCTTCACGACTGTGGTCTGGAGTCCCCAAATCTCCCTTCCATTGGGCTCCTCTACAGTCAACCTGCTCCTCAACTTTAATTTTTTTTTCCTTGCCACTTAGGGGTGTGAGAAAAAAAAAGAGAGGCATGTTAGATGCTAGTCAATGAGTTAAGGGTGACAAATGAGAAGGTGGCCTTTTATAAGAGAAGATGGGTGCTAACTAGTGGCTCTAGTTCCACTTGCCCACTGCTGGACATCCTGTCCATTCAAACCACCCACCGATGCATAGCACTGCCTCGAGGGAAGCCTTCAGGATTTCTACAGGTTGGATTAGACACTTTCATAAATAACAAGCACTGTGTGCCTTCCACAGGGAGATTGCTTGGCCTAATTGTGTTTTCAGAAAACTTCAGTCATTTATATACTGCTTTTGTGATTTTTCCCATAAGTAAATATCCCTGAAGTCAATATTTAATGTTTTCATTCCATGTTTTCTAATACATGTTAGAATAAGTACATAACTATAAAAATATATCAGAATCTCTGGGGTAGGACATCGGCATCGGTATTTTAAAGGCTCCTAGGCGATAAAAGTGTTGGGCAATGTTGAGACTGTCTGTTTTAGAAAGTCGTTGTGGAAAGGAGATCGATGTCATATGTGAATGCCTGCCCCATCGGCCGGCACATAAGTAGTGACTGTCTTATACTAACATATATTATAAATGGGTACTTCCTTATACCTTTCCACTGACCAGCAGCTGAAAAATCTCAAATTAGAAATAAACGTGCTTTAACAAGGCGTTACATTCTAAACATAAGCTTTCACTGACTTCTACCAAAGAAATCATATACATCTTGATTTTATAATACTGAGAGTAAAGGGCTTCTATTTATTCCATGGTGGTTACTTAGGGCCCTTTCCCAGAGCCCTTTTCCCTGGGTATGAGGAACATGTCTCAGGCAGGCAGATGGACGTAGGGCTAGTAAGGGTTTTGTTGGCCAGGAAATCCAAGGAAAGCTTTTGTATTTGTGGTGGCATCAACCTCTTGGTATGTAACAGTGAATAAAAGATAGGCTCTCTATCCTCTTATGGTTCATGGTCTAATGAGAGAGAAAGACCACAAATAAAAGAAACAAAAAATAGAATTTTTCTACCACTCAGCAGCATCAGCCCTGGATCGGGGAAAGGAACGCAGAAGGAGTCAGTAGAGTGGTAGGCAAGTTTTGGTGTCATAGAAGTTTGAAGAATTAATTGTGCCTAATGCTGCTGAGATGAGGCAACGTGGAGACCTTGCCAAGAGAAATTTCAGTGGATAGATGGGAGCAAAGTCAAATTTCAGTGGGTTAAAGAGTCAGCGAAGAGCAGGATGCATTCACCACGCTTTGAGGAATTTGCATGAGAAAGAGAGAAGATCATGGAGGCAGTAAATGGTGGAGGGTGGAGGGGATGCTTAAAGACACAGTAAAGTATGTTTGTGTGCCAGGGAGAGCAATATAGGAAAGTGGGTACTGGTGATGTAGAGTCAAGGGTAGAACAAAGGGGACACTGTTTTGAGAAGAAGAGAGATGAAATAGCACCAAGAGCCCATCAAAAGTTAGTAAGAGGTGAGTGCAGAGGCAGACTGGCCTGTAGACAGGAGCAAGATGAAAGATTCTAGCCTTGTCTGAGAGTTTACATATATATTTTTTTGAACTTTAATTTTTTAAATTAGATTTTATTATTTATGCTATTACAGTTGTCCCCGCTTGTTCCCCCTTTGTCCACCTCTATCCAGCCACCCCCACTCCCTCAAGCAGTTTCCATACTATTGTCTGTGTCCATGGGTTGTACATATATGTTCCTTGGCGAATCTCTTCACCTTCTTTCATCCAGTCCCCCTCCCCACTCCTCTCCAACAGCTGTCAATCTGTTCCATGTACCTACGCCTCTGTTTCTATTTTGTTCATTGGTTTATTTTATTAGCTTCCACTTATAGGTGAGATCATATGGTATTAGTCTTTCACCGACCAGCTTATTTCACTTAGCATAAGAGTCTCCAGGTCCATCCCTGCCGTCACAAAAGGTAAGCGTTCCTTGTTTTTCACTGCTGCATAGTATTCCATTGTGTGAATGTACCACAGCTTTTCTATCCACTCATCAGTAGGTGAGAGATTGTGTTTTCCTTAATGAAGAGCAAGCAAGGTCATCACCAACAGCTTAGGAGACCAGGTGGAATCTGGGGAGCAAGATAAGCTTCTACCCAACTGCTTTTTGTGAATTTTCAGACAGTATATCTCTTTCTTACATTTTTATATTTCTGTTTTGTTTTACTTCCGTCTTTGTCCGTTTATTTTGAATCTATGCAAGTGAGGAAGGGGAGCAAGGGATATTCAGGTGTATGTGTACCAGATCGATATCGGTGTTCACTTAGCTTCAGAATACGGAAACTAGGAAACAAGGGAGGGGATTTGGAACGGGTGGTGAGAAAGCCAGACTGCTAATGGGAAAAGTGTACAGACCTGATACATATTTTGGAGTCTGAATGGAACGCTTGCTGTCTGTTGAAATTTGGAAATGGTAGCAACTGCCTTGCTAACGCGGACTCTACTTAGCCATACCTTGGTTTGCCTGCGCATTTTTTCGTACCGTGATTCTGCACACGTGGAATCTGTCCAGTCTTTCCATCGGGGGCCATCTCGTTACCTTGTAATTGTACAGTGAGTCAAAAATCTGGCTTTGCTTCTCTTCTGCTGAGAGGAACAGTTCCGAGACACATTTGAGATTTAACACAAATATTCAAACATCCCGATTCTGCCTGGCCTGAGCAGTTAAGGTACAGGAGGGTCAACTTGGTTTTTCGGCGAAGCTCTACCGTAACAAACTGCCCAGAGGCCACGGTGGATTTCTTCTGCAGATTCTGAATGCTAGCTTGCATGGAAATAATATCTCTTGTCTGCTTGCATTTGAAAAAGATGAAAAGGAAGGAAGTTATCCCATGAGAAAGTTGCTACAAATCATCACTCTTAAATGAGATTTAAAATTCAAAGAAGAGCAACAAGGGGCATAGCATTTGACATGGTGGGAAGATATCAGACCAAGAAACACAGATTTGAAAGATAGCATTATCTTTCAGTAGGATGTGTCTTCAGTAAGGTATGCAGCAGCAGTTCTGGTAGGAGAGCTGATACTTTCCAAGAGCAGTGACTTGTTCTCTTGCCATGTGTATCTGCATGGGGACTGAAGTTGAATTGTACTGAATTCTGTTTCTGTCTCTGTTTAATGGAGTGGCTTTCCAGTCATGCTTACTGTAATCTGAATACAGGAAAAGGAACCACTGAGAAGATTAAATCTCTGTGGCACAGGTCACAGAATGTGGTGTGGATTCCGTTGGGTCTCGGATTTCAGAATATCAGTCCTAATGGTGTTGTTTTGCTTTGTCAGTGCCCTTTATCCTGAACACCAACTACACTTAACCTTTCTGAACCTTTTGCCTTTTTTTGCTATCTTGAAATTGAAATCCATAACTTAGTCTTTTCACCCCAGGACTACAGATGTAAATGAAAAACATGACAAGTCGTTCCAGAGGTAAGGTGTCATTAGCTGCTGGTGTGTGTGAACCGCCTCTTCGGCTGCTGTACTAGTTACACTAGGTCAAGCTGAGGGCCTTGGGTATATCTATTGTATAAAGTATAACTGCCCTTAGAAAAACCTGAAGCAAATACAGCATAATGTTTAGGTTGGATAAAGCTGGACATAAGCATGAGTGTTCAACATATTATCTATTTTGTTATTACATTTGAACTGTTTTCATATGCTTTTGAACTAGACTCACTTCCTCCTGTTCTCTTCCCATACTGCCCTCTCCCCAAACACGCTACATATCCCCCAACTGACATCACAACTATTGGCCCTGACAAGGAGAGACATTTTCCCTTCTAGCTCGTAGGTAATGTGGCTGGGGCGGGGCGGAACGGCTGCTGTGGGAAGGGAGGAGGAGCAGGGCAGAGGGGTGAGACCCCCCCAGTGAGGAGGGAATGGTGGGTAGAAACAGGGTCACCGCAGTTTATGTCACCTGTCTGTCTTCGCAAAGACTGCAAACAGAAAGGTCTTCGGTACCTTTGTCATCCAGGATCCGGCACCCTGGTAGCTCCTATAGCTCTTCTAATGGCAGGGACCCCGTTAATTTTATGATTTTCAAGAGAATTCAACAAACTCAACTTGTGCAACTTTACGAGTAGCAGTGCATGTGTTAGGACTTCTTTCCCCATGCTCTCCTCCTTGGAATAATATATCTTTCCTCTGGGCAGATGCCAGACCGTCTGAGTCACCTTGACTGAGCAGGCAATTCTTGTATCGGCAAAGCCTTTTTAGCTGCACAAGTTTGGCTCCCTGATCTCTATCAGGTAACTGTGTTTGCCGCTAGTACGATGAGTCCGTCTCCTTGAGCCCGGACAACATAAGCAGACCAGCCAGGCGACCTGAGGTAAATTCGTGAGCAAACACCAACTCGCCAGCACCAGCGCCAGCTGCAGGCCTGTCGACCTAGACTAGAACAGGCTAAGATGATCTTTATAGTCCAAGGTACTTCTTAGTAGCACGACCTCATCGCGGGTTATATTCTTTCTTGATTGTGCTTCGCATGTTTACCATTTCACTATAAATCTCTTTATATCCTTATTTTATCTCCTCATTTTTTATAAGAAACTTGCCTTTGTCTAAAGAGCTGTCCCAGCATTCTCCCTCCTAAGGGCCTCGTGCGCTCCCATTCTTTCTGTCAAAAGGAAAGGAGCGTGTGCGCGCACATGACGGTTGTGATGGAGATGTCATAGAAGGCTGGGGTGCGTGCATGTAAGGTGGAGGGGCGCTGCGGGGGAGGGCCTCACAGGCCAGGACAAGAAGTTGTATGTTTACTTGAAGAGCCATGATGCTGTTGAAGATCTTTAAGAAAAGACGGGACATAATCAGATAGGTGAGTAAATGAACAGCCTAGCTGGAGTGTGGGAGAAAACGGTGTGGGGACGACTCTGGTGAAATTGAAAGAGCAACGGATTTGGGATTTGTAGTCATAGGTTCGACCTCCGAGTCTTATGAGCCCATTGGCCTTGGGGAAACTCTCTTTTCTTTCTGAGGCTTGGTTTTCTCCTCTGGATACTGGGACAGTTGGGAGAGGATATATGACTAGGTCCTGGCCCACAGAAGGTTTTCAGCCCACTTGTTTAGTCCTACATCTTTTTTCATGTTTTTCAGAGCCTCGTAGCCATTGTTTATCTGACAGGAAGGCATGTGGTGATGGGCTTAGACTGTGGAATCCACTGCACTTCTGTGGCTAGTTCGGGGAGCACATCCGGGCACACCTCACAGGCCCGGGAGTGGTGGAGGCTCTTAAATTATAACTTTCTTTTCTCTAATTTGCGAATTGCAGACCTCAAAGACTCATTTAGCTGGGCTGACATGGCCTGCTTGACCTATATTCTAAGTAATGAGCTCTTGAGCTAAGAATTATTGCAACCTCCATCATAAGTTGGCTGGCATGTTTGAACCACAGTGTTGTTTTCAAAACCCTGACTTCTCCAGGACTTTTGACTTTCTGATAGACACTGGCTAGAACTAAGAATTTCCATTGTCCTATTCCTTCCCTTGTCATGATTTTTTTTTTTTCATTACTGGGTTAAGCAAGTAAGAGGTTAGATTACAAGTGGCAGGAATAGGATTCAGTTGCAGGGAGCCTGACTTCAGTCCCGGGATTTTGCCAGGACACCCTGCCATCTCACTAGTCAGTGCGGCCTCAGGAGCCAAGGAGAGAAAATACCCAGGTTTTCACGTTTTAATTAGGTGGAAAAATGAAGCCATTTTCATCATCATTCTCTCTCAGACCTGTGACGCACAGGAAACTCGTCCACATGTGTGATTTAAGTTTAGGGGATCCCTGACCTCCGGCTTGTGCAGGACTAAATGATGGGAGATACTCTCCTCTCTCTTCCTTGAATAGTTTCTGGAGACTATTACGGACTGAACTGTGTCCCCTCACCCAAAAGTCATATGTTGAAGCCATAATTCCCAGCACCTCAGAATGTGACTATATTTGGAGATAGGGCCTTTAAAGAGATAATTAAGGCAAAATGAGGTCATATAGTTGGGCCCTAACCCTGTATAACTGGTGTCCTTGCAAGAAGAGATTAGGACATAGACAACACAGAGACTATGTGAGGACAAGCAAAAGGTGGCCATCTGTAAGCTAAGGAAGAGAGGCCTCAGCAGAAACCAAACCTACCGACACCTCGATCTTAGACTTCTAGCCTCCAGAGCTGTGCAAAATAAATTTCTGTTATTTAAACTCCCCAGTCTGTGGTATGTTGTTACAGCAGCCCCAGCAAACTAATAAAGAGCCTAACGTAGTGCTACCAAATCTACGTGGAATGAGAAAAGCTGATGAGGTTTCCTTGCTTCCCTGCTCATATAGAGTGAAGCTGACTCTACCAGTGACACTTTTCTCTAGTTTGTGAATGAAGCTGCTTTCTGATTCATAAGCCAATTACATCTTCACATCTTTCAAGTCAGCATTTCACAGGTCTCATGTTTATTGACCACGTTGATGATTTGGAGTCTCCTCTGTTTATTCTCTATCATCTCTCTTATAAGGATATATAAGCTAGCTCTTTGGCATTTAAATTGCTTGAACTACGTAAAATATTAATGCAGCAGCTGAGCACCTTTCACTGTCTTACCCGTATATCTTTGTAAGCTAAATGACTTTTGGCGTGCTGAGGGCTGTAAACCATTTCTTCAGGAATCTGACTTTCAAAGGTGTGGGCTCTAAATGAGGAGACAAAGAATACCTTGCCCTCATAAATGGATCCCATAAAACACCACTCCAGCAGCTCTTGCCTTCAAGGCGATAGGCCTGTCAGGACTCTGTGGCCTGTGGGAGAGGGTGGGGCCACTTCTCTTTGAAGAGTGAAAAAGGTTGGCTCCATTGTCTCACCAGACTAACTGGCATTTGGTTGCTTGCAGTCCCAGGGGGCAGCTATAAAGTCTGGTCTCACTATAGCTGACTGGTGCTTCTGAAAGAGGCTTCGGGAGATTGAACTAGAAGTTGTTTTCCCTGTTCTTTAAAGTCTTTGGGTGTGCACATACTGCTTGTTTCTGGTTTGGGCAAGCCGAGGATGCTGGTAGGCGAGTTGGTGGAGCTGCTGCATCACCAAGGACAGAAGGTGGTTTTGCATGACACTTCATTAAAAAATAAAATCTAACCACAGGACACTCGATGGCACCCTGGCCAGTGTCGCTCAGTTGATTAGGCATCGTCTCATAAACCGAAAGGTCCCAGCTTTGATTTCCAATCAGGGCACATGCCTAGGTTGCAGGTTTGCACACGTACAAGAGGCAACTGATCAGTGTTTCTCTCTCACTTCGATGCTTCTCTCCCGTTCCTTCTCCTTTCCCTTTTCCCTCCCTTCCCCTCTCTCTTAAAAAAACAAAACAAAACAAAAACCCCAAAACAAACAAAAAAAAACACTCAGTGGCTAAACCATGCAGTGAGTAGATGTCATCTGACGACAGAAACTTCAGGGCGTGCCTCAGCCCTGAGGATAGCCAGCTTCTGCCTGGAGCAGGGCCGCCTTGGGATCCTTGTTCTAATGGGTTCCCATTCCTAGGAAAGAAACAGCTGGTTCTCTGCCTTGTTAATTCATATCATTCAACAGGTCCCCATTGAATGCCTGCTTTATGCCAGGTATTACGCAGATGTGGGAGAACAGCAGTGAGTAGACAGATGCGGTCCCTGGCCTTTGGGCTCAACAGTATAGTTGTGTAGTGGAAGCAATGGTTGTGTTTCTTTCCTCCAGCCACACTCTCTATCTCCCTCTTCTCCATCCTTCTTCCAATTACCTGTGCTATACGCACTCTTAATCCCAGCGGTGTGCATCCCAGGAAGAGGGCTGCAGGAAGAGTGATGTTTATCCCAGGGCCCGAATCCCTCAAGGCAGGATTTTATCACCTGGCTCAGAGGTACTTTATGATGAATGAGCATCTTGTGGCCCCTCCAGATACATGATTCTGAATCCCTTGCTTGTGATGTAATCTTCCCCAGCACTCATACTGCTGTAGTCTGGAGGCCACATGGAGGAACCTGGGGGCTGCCCCTCAGTGCCAAGAACTGCAGTTAAAGACCTCCAGGCTTGCGATCGCAGTGCATTTTGTCATTAGCAAATAAACAGCTGAGTGGCACTGCATTTCTCTGCTGAGGCTCTTAAGTAATTCGTCTACTCAAGCACCTAGCTTAGTTCCTGCTTCCTGCAAACAGATTTATGTCCCCACATACACAGGAATAAGAGGCCTGCTGGCTGTGAGCCCCAAGGAGGTAGTGGGGTTTGCAGAGAATATGCTGACAAATGTAATTGCTGGCAGCTGTTGGTCCCAGGGCTGCCAGCTACAAGAGTTAACCCCTAACTCCCCAGATACTATGTGAGCTGAAGTCGGGTAGAAACTACTCTTGATCAAAGGCAAATGTTCACCTGAACCTCACACCTATGAACTCTGTCCCTGTCCCTGCCCAGTTCAGTGCCTTTTCTTCTATTACAGGACTAATCAACCATTTCCCTTGCCAAGGCTTGAATGATACTAAGCTTCAGTGTTAAATACTGTTCAGCAGTGTCAACAGTGTTTCCTCCCAAACTTTTTTTGTCAGCTTTAACGAAACCTCATCAGATCTTACTAAAAGGATTAGCTTCGGGAGTTTTATTTGAGTAATCCAACATTGCATCAGACTTGGAAGAAAAAAGAGATTTAGCTTGCCTTGGAAATCCAAAGCAAGGTTACACTTGGGCATTGCAAGAGGCAGAGGAAATGATCAGGGTGCATTGCCATGACTGAGTGAAATGGAGTAGGCATGGCCTTTGTTAAGCCTGACTTCAGTCAGGTGCACGGCCCTGGGAGCTTAGCTCGTTTTTGTTAAATGAGTAAGTGGTGGCCCAAGAAAGGAAACTGGTCAATGCTAAAATGATAGAGAAATCAGAATCCCCATCAGGTAAAAGTAGTTATTTCATCCTTGTTCTACACAGCATGCTCTTGTCTCCTATTGGATAATCCCAGTAAAAGTTTGGTTCCCCGAACTAAGCTTGAAATTGATATCAACTGTCCTTGGTAACTATCTATTAAAGACAGAGCACAAGAGAAGATGATTATGGCCAAAAAGAAGATTTAAGACGCATTTAGGAAATCTAGTGACGATTAGACTGATGCAAGCCCTGAGTTCAGCTGGGGATAAAAACACCCACCTGGCAGGTTACCGTGAGGATTAAATGAGATAATGTATATAAAGCATCTGGCATAATGAATGCTGGCACCTTGGAGGTACCCAGTAGTTGTTCATAGCTTCTTCTCAACCCTCCTAACACTAGCCGATTTTTGGCTAAATGAGATGGCTAGGTTCTCCTACTTCCTTCCACTTCTAAGATTTCCTTCCTCTTTTAATGGAAAAACGTTACCAAGGTAAGGAATTATTACCTTTTTCTCATTCTATAAAAAGACCTTAGCATTGCAAGAACAGAGAGTTTTCTAATCACTTGGGTGAAATTTGTAGAATCAGTCCTAGAAAACTGTTACCAGGAACTGCTATTTCAAGAGCTCCTTGTTGTTGCTAGAAATGCTACTATTTTTCCAGGAAAGATGCTTGGCTATGTTCAAGGGTGTTTGTCTACCATCAGGCTCAACTCCCCTAACACTTCTGATATATTCAAAATAAAAGATATTAAAGGAACATCCAGGCACTTTGGTCAACTTTTTCCATGGAACAGTGAACCTTTCGTTTTCATATCATCCTCTGCTTAAAACATTCTCCTTACTGCCTGTAAGAAATAAGGTCCGAACCTCTTATAATGATATTCAAGGACTTTCATAACTCAAACATTTTCTTAAAAATCTCATTTTTTTCTTTCCCCAGAATATACCTAAACCTTCACATTTTTCTATATAGCCTTCCCCATCTCTCCACCAAAATTTTCCTTATCTTTGAAGAACCCCCTTTGTGAAGTTTTATGGTACACCACAGAGCAAGGCTCTCACAGCACTTTCATAATTCTTTAGATCCCCTAGTACTTCTCATGTTTTATTGTAATTATTTTTATGTCCTGTCTTCACTGGACTGCAAACTCCTAAAAACTAAGACCTAGGTATTATCTTGGTGACTAGATTAAGAACTATGGAATGAGTTGAGAAAGAACCGTAAATATAGTGAAAAAGACCAGATGATAATTTACATTCACTTAATATCTGCCATAAGCTGGGTACTGTGCTAGATGCTTTCTAGGATATGATGGATATAATCTTACTTAATCTGTTCAACAACCATGTAAGAATTAACACATTTACAGATCAGTAAATGGATTTAAGGCTGGAGTGACTCGTTTAGACTAATTAAGGATGGAGGCCAGATTTGAATCCCATGCGATGCTCCAAAGCCCAGTCTCTCTGCATTACACCAGGCTGGCTCAGAGAAGGGAAATGCCATGATCAGGGCTATCGAGTGGCATTAGTAGACAGTATGGATTGGAGAGGAGAGGAAAAGCAACTAGGAAACTAGTAGAATAATTCAATTATGAAGTAATGATGGCCTGGATAACAGTAACACATAGAGAGTAATCAATGAATATGACACGCATTGACAGGAAGGAGCCAACCAAGAGCCGTGAATGAGAAGCAGAGTTTTAGAGATCATCAGTGCGGTGCAGCATCATACCTGGTCCCAAACGGAGGAGGGGAGCGGGGGTTGGGCCTGCAGGTAGGGGCTGGTCACATACCTGAGCCCAGATCCCCAGATCTGGCAGCTGCTCCCACCCCCGAAGAGCAGGAAGCAAAAAAGATTCAGATCCTGCAGAAAAGTCATATTGTGGTAAATGCCTGTAAGGGTGTTTGAGATTTGTCACAATATGTTGTCATGGTATTTTACCCTCAATTGTGAGCCAAAAAGTAGCCTGCAAAAGTAATAGATTGGATCCCATGTCTCTCCCAACCGGGATTTCTCACGTCCACAGGGGATATCAGCCACTGCAGAGAAAGAGTGGTGCCTCAGCCCCGCAAAAGCCCTTGCAGATGAGAGGTTGTTTGTGAGCTCTGTTTGGCTGAACGTCACAGTATATGGAAAGGTTTTTGACCCTGAACTACTACTAAAACTGTTCTGAAATCTTGTTTATGTAGCATGATTCCACACATAAGAATTTTTACTACAGCCACCTTGACCAAAAATGCCGTTTGCCAGTCTATACTATTTGACAAAAATCTGCGGTCTGACATTGAATACAGAATTGACCTCTTAGTTAATATGCTTCAAGTCTTAGGTCTTTACTCTTTTCTATTTTCTTTCTGTTCTACCCATTTTTTAAATTAAATTTATTGGGGTAACTTTGGTTAATAAGACCACATAGATTTCAAGTGTACATTTGTTTTTTTAATAGACTTTTTGTTTCTGTGAGGTCAGAGTAGTTAATGGATGAAAACCAGATTTTGGGGGAGAGGAAGCAGGACAAGCTACGGACCATATCTTTTTGTGAGCAACTCCCTCCTCTGTACATTGTCAGCCAGCTCCCTGGTAGAACATTCCTTTATTCACTCTCAACATGGAGGCTTTGTTTAACTGGAGAAGAGAGCAATTCTTGAAAAGTTGTGCTTCCTTTTTAGAAAGTATGAGTCTTTTATAGGCATTTAATTCAATTAAAAAAGAGAAAAAATTGAACTTCTGGCAAAAAACTCCAGCATTATGGATGAAATTAAAATGCCCAAGCCTGTGCTCAAGAGCATTACGTAGATTTATGACACTCCTTTCAGCTCTCATGAATTCAGTTATTTTGAGTTTTAGTAACCCATGAAAAAAGCACTTTCATGAGATGTTTTTTGTTTATGTCTCAGGCTTTTTTTTTTTTTTAAAGAAAGCTGCAGAAATTCCGTTGGTGTCTAGATGTGGTCAACTTTATAGATACCTACTCTGCCAGCACAGACTTGAAGGGTTTTGATACTTCTATCACTGATGTTCTGCTCTTACATATGATTTTCTTTACTTTATAGTGTTATAGACCTAGATTTACCTTGCCTGATATTTTGCTTTTAAATATGTGCCTGGGTTTGCCTGGAGTACATCCTGAGGACTTATATGGGAGCTTCACCCCACATTTCATTATGTATATGGAAGGGAAATACTTTGCAGAATGTAATCCTAGAAGCTGGGTCACCTGAGATATCACCTGGAATTTGATATACTTTTTTCAAAAACAAGAAGCCTACAGGGATGAAATACCATATGTTAGGTGTAATGTGGGAATCTGAATCTTTTTCTTCTCTTTTGTTATGTAATGTTTTTAAAACCACATGTTCATCCAGATGTTTCTCATCAGTTCTGTTTTGTTCCCATATAAACACATACACATAAAATAAAGCAATTTTAATGAAAAAAATGAAACTCTTTTTTCCCTTAAAGTTTCTTTGATGATGGAATTCACGTGAAGTTTTGCATTACAAAAATGTACAAGCTAAAGAATTGAAAAGAGAATTTAAAAGAAAATATAGTTTTGATTATCTCTTTTGTCTTGTCTCCCTTTTTCAAATACGTTCCCTATACTCTTTTTAACACTCTATACAACCACATAGGAAAAGCACAATTCTGAAATCTTACTAGTAATCAAGATTTTTTGTTTTTTAATGAGAAAAGATAAAATAGCAGAAAGTTTTTGCTGACAAGGTCAAAACAGAGAGGAGTACTGGTTGTTCAGAGCACTTTGGGACAAACCTCACTCTTGTCTCACCTGTTTGAAAGCTGTCTGGCCGTGCAGTCCAGTGCGTCTATCTGACACATGTTGACTTACAGCTTCTAGCTGTCTTTGTGCATGGCCCGGGGAAAGTTCAAGAAGTGCAGCATTTACGGCAATTACAGCTTTACAAAGTGACACAGCACATTAGAAAATACTTGATTGCACCTTTTGCACTGAAATTCATTAAATACAGACAGTAACTTAGATTTCTATAAAACTTCATAGCTTTATGGTTTTCACATATATTCTCTTTTAGTCTTCACAAAACAACACCCTTTTTACCATGAATATGAGGTTTAGGGGATTCTGACTCTTCATAGACAACTAAAAGGTTATGCAGTGAGGTCTGTTCACCATGGCAGCGTGCCCTCCCACTTCTGGGGCATGTGAGCTACTAAAGGAAGGATACCAAGCTAGGCCGGCTCAAGTTAGCTTTGTCCTTTTCTGAGTCAGTGCCTTTCCCACGTGGCTCCTGACTTACAGGATGTAGAGGGCCACATACAAGGCACACGAGGCAGGTTCTACATAAAATGGGATCAAGTCTCATAGTGTATAGAATATGAGAGTTAAAGAAACCTTACATAACATGTGGTCAAAGCACAACTGACAGGCAACTTCCCTGATTTGCCCCCTTTTTCTAGGACGCTTCCAAAAGTAAGGGACACAGCACCTCACAAGGTAGCTTATTCAGCAAGCTCATCACCTGCATCAGTATTCTAGTCCAAACCCCTGTAGTCTCTTACCTGGCTGACTGAGTCTTGACAGGTCTTCCTGCCATCACTCTTGTCCTGCCCCAACCCCCATGGTCTGTTCTCCAGTCAGCAGCAAGTGCTCTTTTAAGAATGTAATCAGGCCCAGTTATTAAGCTTAAAATCCTCTAAGGCATTCCCATCACACTTAAAATTTAAATCCAACTCTTACCGCGGCCTCGAAGTCCAATGACCCAGCTTCCTGCCCGCATCTCCTGCGCCTCTCCTTAAGTGTTCTGTGGACCACATGGTCTTCTTGCTGTTTCCACTTCATGGCCTCTGCGCGCTGCTCCCTGTGCCTGAAAGATTCTTCCCATGCAATTTGTGTGGCACATTCTCTCATTCAGTCAGATCAATGCTCAAACATCACCTCCTCCAACCACCCTAACTAACATCGATCTCCCCACCAAGTCACTCACAAAGCTTTGACCTGCTTGATTTCTTCTTCATAGCTCTTATTGCTCCTTTCTGTTATTTAATGTGTGTATTTGGGCAGATGTTTATTGTTAGTCTCTCCCACTAGACTATAAACTCCACAAGGTAGGGACTTGTCTCTTTCATTCCCTACTGTGCTTTCCATGTTGTCACATAGTAGGTGTTCTATAAATATGTTAATAGATGAATAAGTTAATTATTAGAAAATTTTTCTTTCCATTTCTAGACTGAATTAATGTAGAGTGAAAGATGACTCTAAGATTTCATTTGTGGGTAATTGAAAGAATGATGCAAATGGGATGTCTGTTTAGAAATACAGACTTGGAGGTCCTATAATATCATTCAGTCCACTCTCTTACTTTACAGATGGGGTTGGATGATGATGACCTTAAGGTCATACAGCCAGTATGTCAAGACCACAATCATATCTTCTGATTTCCTGCCTTGTGTTCTTTCTGTGACATCACGCCATCTCATTGGAGTCAGCAGAAGGAGATGAGGTTGGGGCAGAGAGGAAATGGTAAAGGAGAGGTGACAAATTTAGCTTTGGACATGCTGAGCTGAGGTGTCACTGGGACATTCAGAGGCAGATGCCATGCGTTTTTTAGATGTAAAACTCAGAAATGAGCTCAGGTACTTTGATTTTATAACAAACTGTGGGAAAGGGTGAGATTGCCCATGGTAGATAAGGTGCAAAAAATAAGAAAAGGAAGAGAAAAGGGGGGAGGGAGACAAAGGCCACAAGCTTTGCATCTAGAACAAGTTTGCAGAGAAAAAAGGATACACATGGTACCATAAAGTCAAGGAAGAACGGTCAACTGAGGAAAGGTCAAGTAGGATAAAGACTAGACAGGAGGAGAAGCAGTTTCTTCAGTGTGGGATAATAGGTCAAATTGCTGGGATTGAGATTTTGAGGATGAGGTGCTTCTTGGTTAAGAGCTCTGGAATTAAACTACCTGGATTTGGATCCAGACTTCAGCATTTCTTGTATGACCTTGGGCAAGATTTTTAATCTCCCCTAAGTCTTATTGCTTCATATATTAAATAGGGATAGAATTAATATCCATCACATAAAAGCATTATGAGAAATAAATGAAGTACTCCATGTAAGTTTCTTAGCCCAGTCCCTGACACATAGGAACTGCTCAATAAATTTAGATATTATTTCTCTTGGCAAAAGTTTAGAATATAAGGGAAGAAAAAAGAAAAGATACAACTTTGGGAGATTAACAGGGTCAAGGGAATACTTCTCTTAAGTGAACAAAATCTTGTAAAGAAAGAAATAAGAATCACAAATTTAGGCACAGGGCTTAGTTTTAGGGAAGAGAGTCTAGTTTCAGATAGAAGCATAAAATGGATTCTAGAGAAGAGATATGGATATTTTGATAAAGAGAAACTATTCCAAGGTCACCTTGTTAGATCCACGGCACAGCTTGTTGAGAGATTTTGAGTCTCTGTTTCTTACAGTGCCACAGGTTAGCTGATAATCCCAGCATTCTAAAGTATTACAGTTTGCACAAGTCCAAGGATAGATTCCTATAGCATGCCCCTCCAAGTTAGCACTGATTCAACACAATCTTCTTAGAATCTCAGGATGGAAGGCATCTGAAAGCCATCTGGTCCAGAGATACCTGAATTTCTTCTACAGCACCTCCAGCAGGCAGTTGTACATAAACTGTATTTGAACAGCCTCCCCTTTCATATCTTTCAAGCCAGACTTTCCGCAGGTTGGATTCTTCAGCACAGATAGCTCTCCCACAGATTCACCATAGGCCTTGCAATTGTCACTTTCAGTCACTTCTTGGGTTATCGGATTAAACGATTCTTGTAAACAAAAATACATAATTTGGAAACACTGGTAGTGCCTCATCCATAAGGTCCTTTGGTAGTCACATAGGACAGCCCCAGGATGGGTAAATTCTAATATGGAGTGGGAGGGAGTGAACCACAGGAGAAGTTAAAGAGCATAAGATCCTGCTAAAAGGGTCAGTCCTAGAGATTAACAACATGAAGGCCTAGGGGAGTTAGAGGGAGGAATTTATTAAAGTCATATTCATCCTTCTTCACACCTTTGGTTTGTTCCGGCCCTAGGCAGGTATTGAGGTGAGCTATTGCACTAGCTAAAGAGGAGCCAAGCCCTGGCAGGCTAGTTCTGTTGGTTAGAGCGTTGCTCTGAGACACCAAGGTTGTGGGTTCGATCTCCGGCTGGGACACATAAAAGAATCAACCAATGAATGCATAAATAAGTGGAAGAACAAATCACTGTTTCTCTCTCCCTCTCTCTCTAAAATCAGTAAGTTAAAAAAAAAAAAATTAAAGAGGAGCCAGGACCTAGCCTTACTCACCACCACCGTCATGTAAGGGAAGACATTCAATTACTGGCAATGAGATCATCTGTTTAATCCATTTAAGTGAACCTAGCCAGAGGTTCACGGATCTGGTCTAACAGTGGATAAGGAAAGGTATTCTCAGTCTACCTGCATAAGACTTCCAGCTCCAGCCACATAACCCTACCACACAACTCAGATGGAGTCCAGCCCAACCCAGTTCAGCGCAACCCAGCACTCTCTGAGTTCAGCTACCTCTGAACTTTGTGTTTCCTCATCTGTAAAGTACCTTACCTGTTAGAACACAGGGACCGGGATTAGAGGGCCTCTGGGAGGTTTTCCCATTTCTAAATTCCATGGTAGAAGCTCAGCTACAAGATCTTCCTGAAGATTTAAGAGGTCGTGGCCAGAGGCAGATAAGAAGGGAGCAGCGACAGTTCCAGAATTTCAATCAGACTCGGGGCCTGTCTATTTGGAGGGAAAGGCTGGGGAGCTGGTCATGAAGCTGCATGTGCCTGGCAAGCCACTGTTTTTACTTCGATTGCCTGCGCACTGGGAGAGTTAGGGGACATTAATAAGATTTCGGGGCATATAAGGTTCCCCACAAGCAACCCCTTGTGCCATTTCTGGAAATAGTTCCTGGTACATGGTGTAGTAATTCTTCCCGCTCTGCACTCTTGGCAATCTCCATATCTTTTCCAGCTTTAGGAAACGAAAAGGTTTGGCGAGACTTAGCCATCAGAAGATACTCTTCGTTATTATGCGTTAATTTTCTCTTCTGCCTGAGCATACAACGTGAGCTGGTAGAGATTTGGCCAAGAGAAGCATAAAAGAAAGACTAGACAATCCTTTTTTTTTTTTAAAGGCAATAAAAGTGTTTAAAAATCCTCTTCCTAATTCAACAATGAAATTATTACTGCTAATGGAAAATGAATTACTCTCTTCTGACCATAAACACTTTACCAATTATGACAATAACATTAGCAGTAATACTAAACACTGTGCATCTATTAATAGCAGCTTTCATTTTCATACTGCTTTACCAACAACTAATTAATTAAACAAACCTATTTTAATTGGTTGCCATGGTAGTAAATAGAGATAAACAGAAATGGTTGCATCCATCAAATTTGTTCTTAGCTCCTGAAACATAATTCAGTTTGGGCACTAAATCATCATTATGTAGCACTATAATGTGTTTAGAATAATAATTACCGTGTTAGTAATGAAAAGATTTGCAAGTATACATAAATACATGCATGCAATAGCAAATATTGGTATAAATTTTGTTTGTTACCCATAAAATATTTTCCTTTAGTGAATCTGATAATTATGAAAATTTCATCAGTAATTATTATTCTGTTTGTATCTTAACTATTTATTGTGTTTGTCCCTGGGCACCCCACCAGAGAAGAGGGTCATCAGAATGAGAGGTTTCTAAAAATTTCCATTGACTGAATGGTAAGGAGAGGAGTTGTGGAGGAAGGGTGGGGGGATGACACAGTTATTGTCTTCAAGTGTCTGAAGGGTTTTTGGAGTGGAAGAGGGATTGGAGTGGTTTGTCTTCTGGGGTCTAGACCAGAGTTAAAGGCGGAAGATACAATAAGGAGGCAAGTGTGGTCTGAGACCTTGTGACATAGAGGTTACGGGAAATGCTAAGTCAAATGGACAGGGCCTGAATTCAGTCTCTGTCCCTTCTGTAGGTCGGGCTTCCTGCTCTAAACCTGTTCCATGGGGTCATGTGGGGACTACCAAACGAATGCACTGAGAAAGCGCTACCTAGCTTTCTCAGACTTGTGCCTAGTACATACTAAGTAGTGCATGACTGTTAGTTCTCTATTAGTGGAAGATTCTCCTTTAAAAGGTTGTTAAAAATGGAATGGACTGCTTTGTGAGGCAATGACTCACTGCCCTGTCACTGGAAGTAATGAAACAGAAACTGGATGGGCACCTATTAAAAATATTGGGTAAGGGCTTCCTGCTTTGATGGTGAGGTTGAAATAGATGATTTCCAGGTCTATTTGATTCCATAATTTTGTTGTTGTTGTTGGGGGAGAGGAGGGAGGACTTCTATTTTCATCCTTCGACCTTTTCTACACTGGATTCTCCCTATTAATGTAATATTTGGGGGACCTATGTTTATGACATAGTATTATTGGTTAAATTTTATTATATGGAGTAAACTTTTCTCTTTGAGACTTTTGCCCTGAACTAACCTTAACTCAGGGAAAAATATCCACTGATTTTGACTAATCGTGAAAACCTCTGCCAGATTTTCCTCTAAGATCTCTTAGATTCTTTACAAATGGAGTTTTTTTCCAACTGGTTTCCCTAAGCCTGCGGCTAACTGTGTTCTAAAATTACAAATTATTGTCTTAAAATCCTGAGTGTTCTCTGTCCATTGTCACTTTTCCCTAAATATTTACATCCATCTTTACCTTGTCACTTAACTTCTCTGTCAGTGAGCAGTGAACCAATCCAGGACTTAAATAATGTGGACTTCTTTCTCATGAGAAAAATAAATGTTTTTCTCACTTTTCTTTCTTTCTCTCTGACAGCTCTGTAGCGTGACAGCTCTGGCCCAGTTACTCCACGTCTGCACAGAGCTGCTGAAATTCACACATTGACAGGCTAGTTTGTGGGACTGGTGTCGGGTCCATCCCAACTGCTCAGGAGACAGCTACTCCTGGGAGGGTGGCTGTCACTATGACAATAGGCTGAGAATAACAGGGAACTGACTAAGAACCCTGAAGGAGGCTGAGAGGGAGCCAAGGGAAAAGGAAATGAGAAAATGAATCCCAGGGAGGTAACCAAGGTGAAGGTAAAGGGCGGGATGTAAACAGTACAAGGCAAGAAAGGAAACAGGAGTCAAGGAGGAGCATTCGTGGAGAAAGAAAGAAGGGGAGTTTACAACCTGTCCTTATTTTTACTCTGAAGCCTTACATGAACAGTGGCCCTTCAGCTGCAACAGAAATACTTTAAAGAGAATAAAAATTAAAGTTTTCAGAACAAAACAGGCAGTAAGAGAGAAAAGAAAAATATCTTCTTGCAGACAGCCATTCTACCATCAATCATTTACTAGAAGCACCCGGACAGCATGGGCAGTATAAACTGGCATGTCCGGTATGGGCACTTTCCATAGTAGACCGCAAAGGAAAACAAATGAAAAGAGAAAACAACCTCATGCCCAAAGGTAGGGAGATTGTGTATCACTATCTATTAAATAATTTTTTAAATCACATAAAATATCTTTTGGGAGGGGAGAAAATTGACCTGAATGTATGGAACTATTATTTTCTTTTGTGTATGTATGTGACATCTGTGTGACATTTTCACCAAATGACAAGTTTTAGAGAATTAAGTAGCCCTCCTTCTTAGTGTTAACAGTTTTTGACATTCTTTAGCAAAATATGGGCATATTCAGCTTATATTCACAACAAAAGAAGAGGCAAGTTCTATACTCTGACATTAATGTTGAATAGCCATCAACTACAAATTATTAATACTTTCATGGAAATATTCTTTATCTGAAAAAATCAGTATCAAATCAATAGAGCTTAAATTACAAAATAACTTGTTTTTAATTTTGTTTCTAAATATTATGTTTAACATATAAAGAAAAGGAATAGATAAACCCCATTTCACTTATAATAGTGTGTGTGTGTGTGCATGTGTGTGTGTTTGGGGTAGTCTAAGAGGGTTAAATGTTGATTTTTAAAAAATAAAAATTATTCCACAAATCTTAATGTCTTTTATAAAAGGTAAAAGCATTTTTATTTGTAACTCATTTCACAAATAAAGACAGTGATTTGAGTAAAATGACCAGATAGATGTTGGCTTCAAGTTGGCGCCTCTGTTAGTCCCCTCCCTCCAGGTAGCCCGTGGCCTGAGCATCCCATTGCCAGGTCATGCTGAGTGGCAGGAGGGGCTCCTCCAGGAAGGCGCTCATTTCTCCAAAATAAAGTGGATCGTGGGAGGTGTCCAATTAGAACCTTTTTAAAGTAAAATGTTATGATGACTTTACTCATTATCTTACAGCCTGTGAGGAGAGTCTACAAAAGGGTTTTCTCATCTGTAAAATAAAGAGATTGAATTAGGTAATCTCTGATGTCCCTTTGAGTTCTGTCTACAAAGCTGAATCTTTTGCTCATAGTTTTATTTTTCCACCTCTTATTTAGGTAGCAGACAGAAATAGATCTATCATCAGAATGGCATCCACTTTCCTCACAAGTAGCACCCACGTACTATGATGTGGGTAATATATTTGTTATTATAAACCTTTATCCTAAATCTCCTTATTGGAAAGCTTTTTAGTTCATTTGTTGGGGGGAGGGGAAAACCCTCACCTATATATGTGTTTAATACTTTTTCAGATCGTTCTTGACTTCATTGTGTCAAAAAACAAAGGCCAATTCAGCAGAGTAGATAAAAGAGTGACTTTAAATTTGCTGCATTCGTACTCTGTTCCCTGCTGTGATTTTTCTCCCCAAAGTGGTATGGCGAATGTGACTAAACTGATAATGATAATAAGAATATATGATTCACATATTTTTGACCAACAGAATTGACTTACAGCTTTCAAAATAGTATGCTTAGTATTGGTACTTGATTGTCCGCAGTTTGTGATAGGTATTAGTCAATGATGTAATATTCTCGCTCTAATAGAAAAACACACAAATGTCAGTAAGTTAACACAGTAGAAGTTTATTTTTCACTTGCTTCACAGAATGTGTGTTCGTGACTGTTCTGCTTCCTCTGGGCACTGGCAATTCTGCAGTAACAGAAGAGAGAACGTGAAGGATCTCTTGGAGATTTTAGGTGTCAGGCCTTGAAGTGGCATATACTATTTCTGGTGACATTCCATTGACCAGAACTAGAAGCATGGCCCCACCTAGATACAATTGGTCTAAGAAATGTAGTCTTCCTAATGTGCCTAGAAGTAAATTGGAATGGTATGGCAAATACATAAGATTGTTTCTGTTATAATATTCTACAGCAATGAGCCATATGTAGCAATGAGTCAAAGAAAAGAGACCTGAAGGAGAAAGCGGCTTATCCAAATACACTTTCCACAACCAAAATTAGGGTGGTCCTTGGAGGCTGTGACAATTATCACGCTGAGTTTCTTCTCTTTGGGGTGATTTGGAAGTGAAAGAGTGGTTGAAACTAAGTAGAGCTCTGGTAGCTTAGTTGGTTAGAGTGTCATCCTGACATGCCAAGGTTGTGGGTTCAATACCTGGTCAGGTCACATGCAAGAATCAACCAATGAATGTGTAAGAAGTGGAACAACGAATCAATATTTCTCTCTCTCAAATCAATTAATATTTTAAAAATATAAAGTTGAAATGGGGGTGGGGAGGATAAATCCTGAATAGGGAGAAAGTGCATTACTTTGCAGTACGTGCATGAGCGTATGTGTGTGAGTGTGTGTGAGTGTTGGGGAGTATTTACGGAACCTAGAGATACTCTCTGTCAGATAGTGGCTTCATATTTTTCTTTGGGTGCCTACTGCCTGCCTTTCTACAGTCTAAACTTGCTTGAAATGTACCCTATTTCCTTTGCCATTGGTTTAAGTGTAAGCTCTTTCTAAAGCTGCAACCTTAAGAAGCTAGAAAAATAAAAGCAAATTAAATCCAAAGTAAAAGGAAGGATGGAAACAATAAAAACAGAAATCAATAAAACTGGAAACAAAAACAGTTATAGACAATCAATGAAACAAAAAGTTGATTCTCTGTGATCAATAAAATTGGCAAGCCTATAGCTAAACTAATGAGGAAAAAAATAGAAGACAAAAATGACCAATATTATGAATGGAAAAGAGAACATCTTTAGAGATCATAAAGACATTAAAAGGATAAGAAAATAATATGAAAAACTTTATCCCAACAATTTTGACAACACAGATGAAATGAACAAATTCTTTAGAAGCTCAACCAAAGAGAAATAGATAACCTGAATAATTACATATATATGTTATATTTTTATTTTTATGTTTTTTTATTTTTAAGTATATTTTATTGATTATGCTATTATCATTGTCACATTTTTTTCTCCCTTTTATTCCCCTCTGCCATGTACCAACTCCCCTCCCACCAGCATCCCCTTTGCCCCTTAGTTCATGTCCATGGGTTGTACATATAAGCTCTTTGGCTTCTTCATTTCCTATACTATTCTTAACCTCCCCCTGTCTATTTTGTACCTACCAATTATGCTTCTTATTCCCTGTACCTTTTCCCCCATTCTCCTCTCCTCCCCCTTCCTGCTGATAACCCTCCATGTGATCTCCATTTCTGTGATTCTGTTCTTGTAGTTGTTTGCTTCATTTTGGCTTTGGTTTTGTTTTTTAGGTTCAGTTGTTGACAGTTGTGAGTTTGTTGTCATTTTACTGTTCATAGTTTGATCTTTTTCTTAGATAAGTCCTTTTAACATCTCATATAATAAGGGCTTGGTGATGGTGAACTCCTTTAACTTGACCTTATCTGGGGAGCACTTTATCTGCCCTTCCATTCTAAATGGTACTTTTGCCAGATAATGTAACCTTGGATGTAGGCCCTTGCCTTTCATGACTTTGAATACTTCTTTCCAGCCCCTTCTTGCCTGTAAGGTTTCTTTTGAGAAGTCAGCTGGTAGTGTCATGGGAACTCCTTTGTAGGTAACTGTCTCCTTTTCTCTTGCTGCTTTTAAGATTCTCTCCTTATCTTTATTCTTGGGTAATGTAATGATGATGTGCCTTGATGTGAGCTTCCTTGGGTCCAACTTCTTTGGGACTCTCTGAGCTTCCTGGACTTCCTGGAAGTCAATTTCCTTTGCCAGATTGGGGAAGTTCTCCTTCATTATTTCTTCAAATAAGTTTTCAATGTCTCGCCCTTCCTCTTCTCCTTCTGGCACCCCTATGATTCAGATGTTGGAATGTTTAAAGTTGTCCTGGGAGGTTCCTCAGCTTTTCCTCATTTTTTTGAATTCTTGTTTCTTCATTCTGTCTGGTTGAATATTTATTTCTTCCTTCTGTTCCAAATCTTTGCTTTGAGCCCTGGTTTCCTTCCCTTCACTGTTAGTTCCCTGTATATTTTTCTTTATTTCACTTTGCATAGCCTTCACTTATTCCTCTATTTTGCCATACTCAACCATTTCTGTGAGCATCCTGATTACCAGTGTTTGAAACTCTGCATCTGATAGGTTGGCTATCTCTTCATTGTTTACTTGTATTTTTTTCTGGAGTTTTGATTGGTCTTTCATCTGGGTCATATTTCTTTGTCTCGGTGCTCCTGTTATGCATTGTAAGGGGCAAAGCCTTCGGTATTTGCCAGGGGCAGGCAACCTACGTTGCGGTGCTGTGTATGGGGGAGGGGTCAGAGAGGGAACAATGCCACTTGCCTGGCTCTCACCTAGCTTTCAGTCACATCCTCTGCTACCGACAAGCAAATTGGGCCCTGCTGGTGCTGATTCCCAGGTGGCTGGGTTTGTGTACATTCTAGGACCCTGTGGGCCTCTCCAAGGAACTCTCCTGTGATGCTGGGAGCTTTTCCCGCCACCACAACCCCCACTGGGTTTTACAGCCAGAGGTTTTGAGGCTTGCTTTTCCTGCGCTGGAACCCTGGGTTGCGCAGCGTATCTCGTTCCCCAGTTGTTCTTCCCGGTTTATCCACACGCAAATGTGGGACTGCCTGGTCTTCCAGCTGCTGCCTTGCCACACTTCCTCTCCACACTGGCTGCCTGTCTCTGCCTCTCCTGCCTGTCTGGATAAATGTTTCTTCTTTAACTCCTTGGTTATTGGACTTCCATACAGTTTGATTTTCTGGCAGTTCTGGTTGTTTTTTGTTTTTAAATTTGTCATTGTCCTTCTTTTGGTTGTGCGAGGAGGCAAAGTATATCTACCTACACCTTCATCTTAGCCGGAGGTCTCTGTGTTTTAAATAAATTAAATTTGTAATTTAAAATGTTCTCACAAGAAAAACTGCAAGTCCAGATGGCATCACAGGTAAATTATACCAAACACCTAAGAAATAATACTGATTCTACACAAATTCTTGTAGAAAGTAGGAAGGAGAAAACACTTCTCAACTCATTTTATGAGGCTAGCATTATTTTGATACTCAAACTGGAAGGATACATTATGAGAAAGAAAACTGCAGACTAATATCCTTCATAAACATAGATGCAATAATAGTGAAAACAACAAATTGAATCCAGCAACAAATAAAAGGTGCAAATTTTATGAACCAAATTCCCATCCCCCCAAAATCATGTTTTAAAGCCCTAAACCCCAATGTGTCTGTATTTGGATATAGGGACTTTAAGGAGGTAATTAAGGTTAAATGAGATCACGAGGGTGGGTCCCTATTCCAATAGGACTGGTGGGTGTCCTCAGAAGAGAGGAAGAGACACTAGGAGTATGCACACACTGAGGAGTGACCACATGGGATCGCAGGAAGACAGGGACTGCGAGTCAGGATGAGAGGTCTCACTAGAAACCAACCCTGCTGGCACCTTGATGGACTTCTAGCCTCCGAAACTTGAGAAAATAAATTTCTGCTGTTTAAGCCACAAAGTCTATAGTAGTCTGTTATGGCTGCTTTAGCATACTAATCAATAATATATCATGATCAAATGAGTTTTATCTCTGGAATAGTAAATTGGTTTAACATTTAAAAATAAATCAACGTATTAACCAAAATTATAGCATAAGAAAGAAAAATTATGTAAATATCTCAGTAGATGCAGAAAAAGCACTTTACACCAGCTAGTTGTCCTATCATTCAAATCGATTCTGACACTATTTACCTGGAGGTAGCATCGGATTCCACAGGTTAAGGACTTAATCCTTAAGGGACTGAGGGCAGGACTGCCCCACCCCCAATCCACCCACTTCTGAAATCACAAGTCCAGGTTGTTACCTGGGCTTCTGACTGACAACCCCCTTTTCAGGTTCAATTAATTTGCAAGAGCAGTTCACAGAACTCAAAGAAACAGTTTACTTACTAGATTATTGGTTTATCATTAAAGGATTAACTAAGGGACTGCCAGGTGGAAGAGATGCGTAGGAAAGGACAAGAACCTTCCGTGGCCTCTCTGAGCATGCTGGTCTCCCTGAACCTTCATTTGTTCTCCAGACCAGAAGCTCTCCAAACCCTGTCCTTTCAGGGTTTTATGAAGGTGCCATTACACAGGAACAACTGATTAAATCATTGGCCTCCAGCCCCTCTCCCCTTTCTGGAGGTCCTGGGTGTGAGACTGAAAGTTCTACCCTTTAAACACGCCATTCGTTCCCCTGGCAAATGGCCTCCATTCTCAGGTGCTGCCCAAAAGTCACCTTATTAGCCTAACAAAAGACAATTTTATACTCTCATCTTTCAGGAAATTTCAAGGCTTTAAGAGCTCTGTGCCAGCCCTGGCTAATATAGCTCAGTGGATTGAGCGTTGGCCTGAGAACCAAAGGGTCGCCAGTTCGATTCTCTAGTCAGGGCACATGCCTGTGTTGCGGGGTAGGTCCCCAGTAGGGGGCACACGAGAGGCAACCACACGTTGATGTTTCTCTCCCTTCCCCTCTGTCTAAATATAAATAAAATCTTAAAAAAAAAAAAAGAGCTCTGTGCCAGAAATGGGGATAAAGACCAAATATATATTTATTATCATAAATCACAGTATTACAACACTTAAATTTGGTGAGTTTTACAGTATGTAAATTATACCTTAATAAAACCGATTTAGAAGGAAAAAGAAATCCTTTTCCCCAGGGTCCTTAAGGTGGATATGTATGAATCAATAGACTAAAATACCCGCCTTCACAGAACTTAGAAAGGAAGTAACTCAAAAGGAGTCACTCTGTCAGAATTCAGCCCTTAGAACTTGTCACCTTCTGCAGTTCATTCAGCAGTTACGTTCAGAATGAGAGCACAACGGGAAATGGGGAGAGAACTGATAGATTTCTCTCCTTTCATGAAAGGAGTGTTCTTTTGTGAAGTGTAAGTGTTCATAATATATGTATTTTGTGATGAGAGTTCTATTCAAGTCCTCCTGCCTACTTTGTTGACAGTGTTTACCAACATTTCTCTCTCTAGAGGCCCTGAAATCAAGGGAATCCTTAAACGACATACTATCCCGTCCCAAAATAAGAATTCATTCATTCATTCATTCAGCACTCATTGAGTACCTCCTCTGTGTTGGGCAATACTCCCTGTGCTAGAGATAGAAAGTAAATAAATAAATTGGGCGTGGTCTTTGTCCCCCCAAGTGTGCTGACTAGTCTGATTTTCTTGGGGTCCCGATTCAGAACACAGAGAGACCCAGCTTCTGGGAGTTGCCACTGTCACTAAAGACTTGCCAGAAAAACTATGAGGATTGTGAAAAATAAAGACTGCTTTTAATGGAAAGTTCTTTAAAACACAGAATACTGGAATTCTACAAATGGGAAGGCCAGGCTTTCCCATTCACAGGAAAGGAAATGGCAGCCTAAGAACAAGCAGGTCCCCCTCACGGGTAGACAGTGAGCGAGTTGGGACTCCACCTGTCCTCTGCTCCTGGTCAGCGTTCAGGCGGCCCCTGGGATCCTCTTCATTGTCTCCCATCATCACTCGCTGCAGAGCAGCGCCGTTACTGTGCCAGAAAGTCCTCTTGGAGAGAAGCCAGGGTGCATTTACAATTCAGACACACCCAGTTATCGGTAATTTCCATAGGTCATTTCTACTCTGGAAAAAATATTGTAAGTGAAATGCTTATTTCAGCAAAGAAATGTTTTTATACGGAATCCCCCTTCAATACCACTTTTGAAACAACTCCTTTTCATTTGTTGAATGATACTGAAAAAGTGATTTGTTTTTTGAGGGAAATAGGGGCTTTTTCTGAAATATTTTCAGCAATTATTTTGATGGTAAAGAACACTCTGGTACAGTAGGAGAATGCAGATAGGCTCTCAAGTATGAAATAGAAAAGCATCTGTAGCTATCTGTGCACCTATGTGCATATAAAAATTTGGGTTTTGTTTTTTAATGGTTGTCAGTACATAGTCCTTCCTGTACTAAAAAGCTTTCTAGTCTAAGAAAAAACAAACCAGTGCAATCATGTGGTATCTCTGGACCAAACTTCCATTTGTCATTTCTTCAGTGCCTCCTACATGCCAGAGCTCAGGTGAGGCAGTGCTGGCCGAAAGGGCTCTATGATGATGAGTGTGCTCATTGTCTGCATTGCCTAAGCACAGTAGACCTTAGCCGCCTTGAAATGGGGATGGTAAGACTGGGACACTGAATTTTTTATTTAATTTTATGTTAATTCATTGCACTTTAAATTTAAATGGCTGTATGTGACTAGAAGTTATTGAATTGGGTGGGACAGGTATGAGGAATAGGTAATATGAAGTGTCTCAATACCTGTGTGGTAGATTGTGGCTGTGGTAGATTGGGCTAGATGTGGAAGTAGAATTTTTTTTTTTTCAGTGCTATCTGTCCACAAGGGTACCAAACATTCAGGATCGTCACCTCCAAACATATAAATCTACATGGAGGTGATTAAGTCTGTATGCGGAGGTACAATATATAATGTACTTACTTAAATGTCCATGTAAATACATGTACACATGTATTTATAGTGAGAAAACAAAATTAATTCTGTGACTCAAGCTAGGAAATGTAAGCGGATGATAGAATGGGGATCTCTTTGTCTCAGGTTCTTCTAAAGTGTCAATAAAATAGCTATCAAAGGATATAAAGTTAATGTGGGACAGACCTCCATCCCATGCACGGATTTTTAAGGAAATGGTCCTGAGACCCTGTTCTGAAATCATGGACCCCAGAGTCAGATCAAAGCTATAAAAAGAAGTGCGAATATGAGGAGAGTGGGAGGGGAGGGTGATGAGAGCTGCTGCCTGGCTCCATGCCCCGGTAGGGGGAGGGGCAGGTGTTACTGTCCAACCCCGAGCCTAGCGAAGGAACTTCAAAGTGACCCATTTAGAGAAATTTGAAATTGTTCTCTGTAGCTGGAAAACACTGAGGCTGGTGGTCTCACTCCTGCCCCAGAAAGCTAATGGAGACTCTCCTTCCCTGGAAACTCACTCTGAAGTTGTCAGTATCTCTGGGGAAGGCGGGATGGGGGGGTGGTGGGGTGGAGAGAGCTCCTGCTGTGTGGCTGGGATTAGCCTGCACTTCCTGAGTGCCTGAAGCAAGGGACACGTGAGTGTTTCTTCTGGACTAGATGTGGGCCATCCATGTGCCAGAGAGCAGGACTGCATTCTACCTTCTAGGGTCTATCCAACAGGGTGGGCTGGAGAGAGAGACAGCAGGAGGAGGAGGTATCCTATAGGATACCCAGGGCTGAGGAACAAGAGCAGAGGACTTCATTCATCCTCTTTCCCACTGCACACTTCCAGCTAAGCAGGGAAGAAGATTTGAGGCTACGTCAAGTTTGGACTGGCTAATTTAATTACTGAATTGACACTGTGTTGGGAGGCCCGATGAGTGCGCTGAACGGCTTCTGGGCCTGTCAAATTGTCATTTACAATGCCAGGGAAAAGTTTTTCCACTGAATGTAGCGATCATGAAGATAGGTTTGGTTACACCAGGAATGGAGTTTACTCAACATCCTGATTTTAATATATATATTGATTTCATTATATTTTTCTCGTTAAAATTGAAGATGCTCTGTTTGGTAGTTACTTTCTTCGGTAACAAAAAAATAAACAAATTAACTAATAAAAAGTTAATTTATATCATCCTGAAAACATATTAATTAGGGATCTTTTTAATTAATTCTAGAAGTAATTACTTTTGCAAAAAATTAGTGAACAAATATTAGTAACTAGGTCAGGCATAAAAATAGATTGAGACAAAGTGAAAAATTGCTAGAGTCACAGGCAAACTGCACTCTCATCATTCTTCTCGAAAATATCAGAGTATGTGGATGAAAAGAGAAGTGATGATTGCAGGATCCAGGGTGAGAACCGTACAGAGAAGCTGCTAATTGAAAACTTTAGAGGGGAAAAAGTTTCATGTAAGAATAACCTGAAAATATTCCATTAAAGAACATCTATTTGTTTTCCTCCTACTTTCCTTGCTGTTCCTTTTTAGTTTCCTCTGCTGGTTCTTACTCATCTCCCTAACTTCTCAGTGCTGCGTTGGAGTGTGTTGGAGTGTGTTGGACTCTCCTCTTTTCCCTTTACCATCACTCCCTTGGTGATCTCATTTAGCTTCAACAGTATAAATACCGTCTCTACTCTGACTCCTAAATTTATAGCTCCAGCACCAGCCTCTTCCCTAATTCTGATCTCATATATCCAACTGTTCACTCAACACTTCAGAGAGATATGTAAAACGCACCTGTAACCGAGCGTGTCCAAAACTGCGGGAGGGCCTCATCTCCCAGCCCCATCTTGCTCCTTCCGTTGCTTTCTCCGGATCAATGAATGCAACCCC
Source organism: Mormoops blainvillei (assembly GCA_004026545.1). Lineage (NCBI taxonomy): Eukaryota > Metazoa > Chordata > Mammalia > Chiroptera > Mormoopidae > Mormoops > Mormoops blainvillei. The sequence goes on along the minus strand of PVJD01008220.1, from coordinate 5,170 downwards.
ATCTTTCTTTCTAATACTTCACCCCAAATTCCTGCTGTCATCCTTGATTCTCTTTCTCTTATTCCCTCCATCCACCGGCAAAGCCTGTCAGCTTCAAAATATAACCAGAATCTGAACATTTCTTACCACCTCCTTTGCCACCACCTGGCCTAAGCCACCATCGTCACCTGCTCGGATTGTTGCCTTAGCCTCCTAATTCACTTCCCTGCTTCTGCTACACCTTACAAGGTGATCCTGGTAAAACAGAAATCAGATCGTATCACTCCTCTGCTCAAAACCTTTCAAAGTCAGTTAAAGGCCCAGACCCTTACAATGGCCTCCCAGACTCCACACATCACATCTCCTACTACCCATTCCTCACACCCACTCAGTCCTAGGCACACTGACCTCTTTGCTTGGCCAGAACCTACTGGGCAAGCTCTGGGGGCCTTTTAACTTCCAGTTCCTCACGGATCTGCATGACTTACCTCCCTCACCTCTTTTAGGTCTTTACTCAAATGTCGCCTTCCCAGTGCAGCCTTCTCTGAATACCCTTTGCAGCCATCTACTCCCACTTGGCCCCCTTCCTTATTCCTTATCCTCTGTTTATATTCTCTAAAAAACTTATTACCATAAAACATTATATATATTAAATTATGTTGCTTATTTTCTGTCTCCCCAAGTTCATTAGACTCTAAGCTCCAGGAGGACTAGGATGTTTTGTTTACTGATGCAGTCAGTAAACTATACCAAGCACACAGTAAATGCTCACTAGATATTTGTCACATGAATGAATGAAAACTAAGAAAAATAATAAAACATAAGCTGAAACCTTTATTATTTGTATATATTATTCTTACCATTCTTATCAGACTTAGCCTAACTTATTTGGGTCAAGGAGAAAAGGTGAGCTGAGTCCACCCTATGCCGCAGGTCATCCTCTGATGTCACACTTCCTGTGCGCTTGCTTCAAGACAGGCAGCATCCAATTCCTCCTCTGTCTTTCCCCACCTCTCGGCTCTTTTCAGTCGCCTAAGCACATTAACCACATTTTTCTCTCCCAATCCTCTTATTCATCTAGCGTTCATTCAGTATTCAGCAGAGTCAGATGTCATGGTGAATTGTGTCTTAGATATGTCCTCTTGGATTCACCTTGGACTACTGAAATTCAACTACAACCTGATTTTAGGCTATTGTATATATGAGCTGAAAATTTGTTGTACATTTAAGTTGAATATTTCTACCTTAAATAATGGCAATTTTCAATCCAAAATTCTTTATTGAGCCCCTGCTACAGACGAGGCACAGCGCTAGAAGCAAGGAGTACAAGAATAAGACTTAATGTTCTCCACTCTAGTATGTTAATTGTTTGTATGTGGTTGGAATATGATTCATAAAGCACCCTATTTATGCACGGAAGCATGCATAAGAGCCCTTCTAATTGAAAATACTGTAAAGTTTAGAGTTCTTTGTACATTTCAAATAAAAAATTATAAAAATGCATATTCTAAGGCTCTTGGATTGTCTGAGAATTTAAATAATGAGGCATGAACCACAGAACAAAATGAAAAAATATTTTCTCTTTGTTCTTTTGACATGAAATTACTGACATCTATGAAAAGACAAAACTCATAGTAGTAATAAAATGAGTTAATGAGTTCAGCTTTGAGCCTTGAATATTAATCATTGCATGGAAAACCTTGAAATGTCTCTAAATCCTACAGTTCACATATGAAGGAAACTTAAGAAGTGTTCCCAAACTTGACAACACACTGAAATTGTACATGTTATTTTCAATAATGAATGTGAGGCAGGAACTTTTCTAAAATGTCAATAATAATAAAAAATAACCTTTGATCAACCATGCTAGAGAAAAGACTGGACCCTGTTTCTGTTGTACCCACAGAAAATTATATTACAGAATCATTCTACCATTTCACACCCGCTAGGATGGCTGTAATCAAAAATACAGACAATAAGAAGTGCTGGTTATCATGTGGAGAAATGGAAACCTATTGCTGACAGGAATATAAAATGGTGCAGCCACTGTGGCCCACAGTTCAGCAATGAAGTTAAATAGAGTTACTTATGACCCACAAATGCTACTATAAGGATGTACCCAAGAGAAATGGAAATATAACATCCATGCAAAAACTTGTGCACGAACATCTATAGCAGCCAAAAAGTGGAAAGAGCCCAAATGTCCATCAACTGGTGAACGGATCAATAAAATGTAGCCTCTTGATGTGGTAGAACATCATTTGGCAATAAAAAGAAAGAAAGTTTTGTTATATGCTGCACATGGATGAGCATTGAAAACATTATGGTAAATAAAAGAAACCAGTCACAAAAAGACCACATATCGTATGATACCATTTGTATGAAATGTGAAGAACAGACAAATCCATAAAGACAGAAAGTAGATTAGTGGTTGCCAGGGGCTGAGAGGGTTAGAGGGAAAAGAGGAGTGAGTGCTAAGGGTATAGGGTTTCTTTCTTGGGGTGATAAAATTTTTCTAAAACTGACTGTGGTGATAATAGCTCAAAAACCATTGAATTGTTCCTTCAAATGGGTAAGTTCTGTGGTATGTGAATTATATCTCAAAAGAGCTGTTTAAAAAAAGTATTCCAAAGGAATGATCAAGAGCATGCAGCCAAAACACATGGAGGAAAGTATTATAGAGGTATTTTAGGAGGTTAATTAATAAAAATATTATGAAGACAGTTAATACAAATGTGTGGTTTTTCTGGATTTGGTAATGTGTGTGGAATTTGTCAGCTTTTATGAATTTGTATTTGAATTTTTTTCCCATTCTAAATAAATATTCAGTTTTGTACCAAAAGAAAAAAAAATCCCACAATCTGGCATTTTAAACTGGACTTTAGAAATAGTAAGGATGAACTGTATGCATGACTAATAACATGAATTTTAACTTCGTTTTCATTTCTCGTTTTGACCCCCAGCATCTAACATCCTGCCTACTTTGTAGTTTCTCTTTCTTTTTACACCACATATACAAGGCTCGTGGGTACAGTGTGGCGGAGGAACATGGCACCATATGAATAAATATTGACCAGCCCATGCTTCTTTCAGAGGCTACCGCTCAGCAGGCCTGTGTGCCCCCCTCCCTCCTTTTACCAAGGTGGATGTTTGTGTATTCTGACACTGAACTTGAGCATAACTGCGATCATTTGAGCTGGGTGCATGGCATCCTTGGGGGCTGGAATAGCAGAAATAGAGATTCTTCCTCTCTTTTCAATATTTTAAAATAGCTAACAAAATATTTACACACAAAATAGTACTGGCAAAATGAAATGTCAACCTTTATTCGGTTTTCTTTGTGTTTTATCAACTCAGAAGTGGTAACACTGGTTAATTTATTCTGATCATAATTTCTAGCATATATAGCTTTGATTATTTAAGGTGGGAAACATGAATAATTTTTTAATAGATATAATCACCTTTGTAAGTAAGACCTTGAAGAATTTTGGATTCAGGGAGAAAAAAATTTCTTTGTGATGAAAATGGGAAACATATTGTTGCTTGCTTAATTTTTGAAATGTCCCTTTATTGAACTTTTACTATGGGCCAGAAGCTCTACATAATTTGTCATGCTAATAACAATTCTGCAAGGCATCATTATCCTCATTTTATAATTAAGGAAACAGAGGCTCAGATTACAAGTAGCTATTCCCAGGTCCCTTAACTAGTAAACTTATGTAAATCTAGGTCCAGCCTGCCTCCTGTATAAATAGTTATGTGTGGGAATAGTTGGTATAGTTTTAGATTCAGCTTAAAATCCTTTACCTTCCTTCTTTTATAAAAATGTTGGTTCCTTTTCCAGTTAAAGGCTACTGGGCCAGTGGTCAGGCCCCAGGTAGCAACTGTATTTCCTACTTGTTCTTACTCCTGATTCCTTACCATCAAAATTATGAGACCCCAAGTTCAAAGAAACTTAAGTTTATTGGGAATAGGGACACAGGGGACTGACTTCTTAGGGTATGTCTGTAAGGGTGAAGGTAGGAACCAAAAAGGAGAAATATACCCAAATAACTGGGTACTTTAAAACCGACACATCTGACCAAACTGCTGTGCTAGCAGGGCTGCATGGATTGAGATCACTTTACAGAAGTGGGAATGAATTTGTATAAATCACCCACACCTTCATTCTGGTTCCTCTGGTGGATGTCACTCGCTGACTGATAGATGTAAATGGGGCAGTTAAAGCACAAGTCGGGGAGTCATGTGCCTGGCTGCGTGCTGTCTTGGGGGGCTGGTTCCTTGGGCCATCAAGGAACTCGAGCCTCCATCTCCACTCAGAGCTTGGCCATCTTGGTCACTTCCCTTTATCTGGGCATCTTCTGGTCACAAGGAGAGTAGTCTTCGTGGCATTAAAGCTGTAACACAAACATACCGCAAGCCCCATGCAACTGGCCACACGGGGTTCGACCTTGAGGTGCTTGGATCTGGCAACCGTTGAACTTGAAGGTGAACCGCTCTTTCATTCTGATAGACCTTAGAGGGGGTGGTTTTTAGATCTCCTGATCCCTTTGCCAGGGGAGGGCGCCCTTCCAAACCCTGCCTCCGCTGCACACAGTCCAGGGGAAGAGGGAAAAAAGGCACGGGTTTTCGGCACTTTTATTTGAAAATGCAGTTTTGAAGTGAATTATGTCCCGTTACGCATATTCGGTATAGGATAGTCTCGAGACAAGGTTGCAGGACACAGGCGAGTCCCGTCCCGAGGTGGGGGCAATAGATCTTACGTGGGTCGCCCGTGGAGCTCCCTCCGAGAGGCAAAGCACAACACGGACCCAGGAAGGTTACCCCCGCCTCGGCCGCCCCAGACATGAGGGACGCCTGGGCTCTCCTCGCGGGACCGAGCGGGACGGCGCCCAACTCGCGGCTTCCCTCCCGCGGCCCTTCCTCAGAGGAAACACCATCCAAAGCGCCTCTCACTTTTCTCAGGGTGGGAAAACTGTTAGGGAACAAGACAAAGCAACAGGCAGGTTTCCGCCGGGCAGAGACGGAGTGCGCGGCGCCCGCAGGCGGCCGAGGGCTACCTCGGCCTGCCCCGCCCCCTCCGCCCCTTCCCGGCAAGCTGCCCCCTGCCCCCTCCCCCGCAGGGGCCTCGCCCCCCAGCCCCGGGGCTCCGCCCTTTCCACCTCTCTCCAGCCCTTTCCTTCCCCCTCCC
>PVJD01008219.1:0-74836 GCA_004026545.1 Mormoops blainvillei | reverse complement strand
TAACCCCTTGGGAACACAAGATGGGTACTGCATCTCCAGCCCTGACAAGCCTAAGGGGTGTGAAATGAAGGAAGGTGGGCCTGAGGCTGCCCCCTCAGGGGTCCCAGCTTCTCCGAGAGGAGCCCCTAGCACTGCCGGGGGGTTAATGAGCACTTTGACCAGCTGCAGAAGGAACCTCCTCCCACAGGCTGTCCCAGGAAATTGTTCCCGAATGACGAATCCAATGAAGTGCTACCTGCTGCATTATTTTCAGAACTTCCTAGAAAATGAAGCAATTTATTATTTATTTTACTTAGGAGAAGCTGGAAAGAGGAAGCCAGTTCTCCCATGAGCAGCAGGGCCCCCACACTTAGCCAACGGGGCCTTCCTGAGCCCTGTCACATCACCAGCCACGGTGGCTTTCCACAGGCATCCCAACTGAGACCACTCATCCCATGCCCGAGAGATGGCCCCGATGCCTTTCCTCACTGGGAAATGGGGTGGTACCCTGGGGACCCTTTGTCAAGCTCAGCATCACATGAGTGCTGACCCCAGAAAAAGAGTCACTGCGGCGGGGAACCCATGCTCCAAATGGGTGAGACTGAAAGAGACGATCAGGCTAATGATACTCAATGACCTTCAATTTGCATTGAGAAGCCAGTGCTGGGGGAGAAACAAGGCAAGGAGATTAGGTATGGGGCACAGTGACCGACGTCCCTAACCCCTCATGTTGCTTTGCATTAGATCTCCTTCCACAGGACTCACTGTCTCCCCAGTGAGCCTGTGAGACAATCCTGGACAGCAGGGGCTGTGCCTCTTTCTCATCTGTATCCTGCCTCCCCCCCAAAAATGCATGGATCTGTGGAAACAGACACCATTCCGCTTATAAATTTGGAAGGACCACAGCTTCCCAATGCCCCCTCTCTCTCTGTGTAGATTCAGCTTTCACCCAACGGAAACATCTGCTCTATTGCTGTGGGTGGGCAAGGCTGGGGGTGGGGGCTAGGCAGGCATCTCACGCACGCTGTAGACATGGAGTGGGACCACCCCTGTGGAAGGCAGCTTGGCAGTCTCTCAGAATTACAAATGCACACTCCCATTTACCCAGCAGTCCCACTTCCTGGAATGTACGCTTCATTTATGCTTGCACACACGTGAAATGAAATGCGAGGTTACTCACTGCAGAACAAAAAAGAAACTCAAATGATCATCAACAGGCTATAGGTTAAATAAACTATGGTACATCCATGCAGTGAAATACTACACTGTTGTAAAAAATAAGGAGGAAGTTTTTAAGGTACTGGTAGGGAAAAATTCCAAGATATATTGCTAAATGGAAAAAAAAGCACAGTGAAGGACTGCATTTATTTTAAAATAAGTACCTATTTAAATATATATGTCAGACACAAGATACAAAAGTGGCTGTGGCTGCCTCTGGGTAGGAGGCAGGAAGGGGTGGCTGGGGACAGGGACAATGGTAGAAGTCACTGTGTATGCTTTTGAAGCCACTGGTTTATGAATCTCCTAAAAACATGTATTTTTGAAAAATACATGTATTAAAGTGAAAAAATAAAATGGCTTGCTCAGGATACACGAGTGGGCCACGCACCTCAGCAAAGGTAGCAGCTCCGGCTAAATGGTTTTCAGTCTCCATAATGGGCCTGGGGGGAAGTCTGGCCCGAGGCACAGGCGCAGAGCCCTGGACCACCACCCCTGGCTGCTGCTTCTGTAGCCAACCCATCGCAGCATCTGAGGGGTCTTCTCGAGTCTGGAAACTGGCTTCTTCCAATGAAAGGGGCACAAGCCTCGCCCACCACAAACATTTCCATCCTTAGAACTGCCAGCCATCCCGACCGCATAAGCATCTCACTGCTGAGGATGCACGGAGCCAGGTGGGAAGGAGGAACACACACTCGACCTTCCAAGGCTGGTCCGGAGTAAAATGGGTCTCCTGGTTACCACCATCCCCCGAATGCTTTCAATCCCCACTCTCTCCAGACCCATCACACTGCACCAAGCGCTCACTACCTGAATGGCTGCTCATCATGCGGACAGCCTTGGCCTTGGCCAGCTCCAGGGCGGTGATCCACTGCTGCCGCTCCACCTCTGAGCTGGCCTTGAGATGGTAGGTCCTTGCCCCACTGGTCAGCACGATACCACAAGAATCCTCCGTGTCAAAGTGCGCGGTGGACAGGTTGATGGTGCCACGGCAGGTGTGGGCCATTTCACCCTGATTTCTGTAGGATGCAAGAGAAGGTATGGGTTGAGGTTCCCAAACTCAACAGCTCCAGACTGAAGAAAGCCTCAGGGAAAATCCTCAGAATCTTAGACCCTTGGAGCTGGGAGGCGCCCTGGAGTCAGAGCTCGGAGAGGATGCCTATTGGGACTGAATGGTAGGGACTGGGCTGAGGGTCACTCAGTGGGCTGAGCAGCAGAGGGAGAAGGGTCTGCATTGGTGCCACATGCAGGGCATGCCTGCTGTGGTCTGAACCCTTGCAGACATCAAGAAATGGAGAAGGGTGCCTGCCCAGGGTCCTACTAGGCAGCACAGACTTCTAACTCCATGGCAGGCTCTTCCCACTAAGTCTCAGAACCACAGAGATGGGGCAGGATAGAAACTTGCCACTAAAGCTGAGATTAGAGAACCAGAACTCCAGGGGGTCGACTTGGAGGCATCCCCTGCTGAGGTTGACCTGGGAACCGAGATCCCCAGAGCCATGACACCTCCACCCTCCTCCAGCTCCACAATGAAGGCAGTGGCTGGGTCACCACATGCTACCTTATGACAGGGGACTGATGGATGATCCTTTGCCGGTTACCAGATCATGGAGCTAATGGTATCAAAGTAAGGGGGAGTGGAGGGGAGTAAAGTGTGGGCTATTTACAATTGTGACCAGCGCCTGAAAACTGAGATCCAGCTCTCACCAGTACTTAACTCATTCTCCCTTAGGGACTCAAAGGAAATTCAGAACCCCCAAGACATACTGAATCCCTTTCCAGAGAGGGTGTTGGAAAAGGAAAAGTAACTGATCAGCATGTAACAATGCCAGGGGCAGGAGCTCATTTGGCAGTTTTGCTGCCCTTTAATGCTCATTTATTTTTCCTAGCTGTCGTCATCTGCCATTTTCTTAATCTTTCTACCAGTTCTAAAGTCAAATGACATGGCACTCGGTAAGACATTCATCTTGCATTTTGAACAGCTGCTGCCTTTTCCGGTTCCCTCCTGCCCTGACATTCCTTAGGGAAGATGACATAATTTATGCCTGAAGAAAGGCCCAGTTCTTGGGCGCCGACATCTTCCACTTGAAGGAAACTCATTCTAATTTGCAAAGCTGTCAATGCTGGGCATGTTTGTTGGAAGCCTATGGTTTTAGATATAAGGGTATTTCAGGCTAGAGATTGTTCAGGTATTAAATAGTATCATAACTAACCAGAAATGACATGGCTTAGCTCAGAAAGAAGCAGGAGGTGGGGCTTGGCAGTGTTCTAGGCCGTAGGGAAAAGCAGGGGCAAAGATTACGAGGCGAGAAGGAGTTTCCAGCCTTCGAAGAACAGAAGAAGTTTCCATGTGGCTGGAGCACTAAGAAAAAGAGCGCAGGTAAGAAAACAAATTAAGCCGGAAAATCAGGGAGGGACCACATGTAGCACCTTGCAGGCCACACAAAGTGCAGAGATTTTTAACCCAAAACTAAAACAGTGGGCCCCCTGGGCCTAATGTCAGGAAAGAAACAGAGAAGACCTGGAATTCCAGAAGCTCCCATGGAAAACGGAGAATAAAAGTGCCTTGTGCAAGGCGGGAGATGGAAGCCAGGCCACTGTGTGAAATCAGGGCTGGGCTGGGAGATATCCAGCGCCTACTGCACTGGATTGCAACCCGTCGACTAAAATAAATACCCATGAGTGCACACTGATATAAGTAAAGAACTGAAGGAATAAATACAGGGGGGGAAGGGACAGGTCTTCCTCAACAAGATTAGATGGAATCACGGAAATAGAAAAATCACTAAATGCAACGTCGGGTTCCGGATTGAATTATAAAACAGAAAAGGACATTAATGGAAAAACTTGTGCAATACAAATAAAGTTTCAAGTTTAGTTAATAGTATTATAATAATGTTAATTTCATGGTCTTGATAATTGTACTTTGGCAGGGTAAGATGTTAACCTTAGGGGACGCTAGCTGAAGAGTATATGGGAACTCTGTACTATATTTGCAACTTCCCTGTAAGTCTAAGTTATTTCAAAATAAAAATAAATTTTAATGATGCACCATTTCTCCCCAGGGGCACAGACGATATGAAGTTTTAGGGTCAGAACCTGAACTGCCTTGCCCTCAGGCTTGATGGCTGGGCTGGAGAGAGTTCCAATGTCACTGAAGGACAGAAGCCCCAAAGTGCCATCATAAAGTCTGGTTCTGGAGTAGGCTCTCCAAGGTGGAGGAACTATAAAAATCATTGGACCGGGAGGAGTAGAGGGGTGAGTGAGGCTCAGCGGGGGAGGGGGAATTTCTTAGTGGAGATGAGCCTGGAATCCCTGTAGGAAATCAGTGCTAGCTAATAAGGAAGCTAACAGAGCCAGTGCTCAGAGGATGAGTCACTTGAGACAGGACATAACTATCAGAACTATATAAAAAAAATTAATGTAAACAGGTTTAGGGTTCTTCAAATAAGAAGGAACAACAATCCGATAAAAGGAACAATGTTTGTGAAGCAAAAGTAAGTAAAAATGAAACAAGAGCAAGTAGATATGAAAAAGTAACAAAAGACTTTCAGAAAGTGAAGATATAGCAGATGAGCTGTATCATCCGCCTAGTACCCAAACCTAAATTTAACTTGAACTCATTGTTAATTAGAGCTACTTTTAATTTCAGGACTGAGGAGCTTCATTTTTCAGTTTTACTTTTCTGTTATTTGGAAGAACTCATAGAGAGGCAAGTGTGAATCTGGGTTTAAAGGTCCTTGAAAATGATCAAGGTTCAGTGCACTTTCTTGTCTTGGAACTTAGCTGTGCTCTTTTTTTTTCTTTCCCATTTAGATGTTTTGTGGCCAATCCATTCTCCACCAGTAGCCCAAGTGATATTTTGTGTCCTGTTTAGTCAGTTTTTAAAAATTTCAATGACTTCCAATTCAGTCTTGAAAGGGCCTAATATTCAGGGGCGTATCTTAAAATTCAGGTTGCTTTTAGGAGTGGTGCACCTGCCCATGTTGCATGTAAAAGGTTAAGTTTCTCCCACTGTGAGTTCTGGCTAAGGCAGTGCTCACCGTGAAGGTCTGCCTTCCAGAGCCACCCCAAATCTCCGACGGTGGGAAAGCTCAGGCCCCACTCACGGTGCACTGTAAGCTGCAGCGCCAACTCTGCTCCCTGCTGGGGCCTTTGGAGGTGCACAACTCAGAACCATCTGTTTTCACTGAGCCCTGGGCAGCTTCGGTGGCCTCACTACCACAAGACAAACCAGTGCCTAGTAGGCACAAGGGCCACGTCTACCGTAGTGGGGTAAGCAATTTGTCCTTAATTTCTATAATGAGTTTCCTCGTAATGGAGTTGACTCTCGCAGCACCACCCTCCAGAGTCATCAAATTCTCATCTGCTGGCCTCGATTCCCATACAACACAGCCTCAGACCAAGTCACCCATTTCAGCCAAGGAGGTGCACCAATGACTCCCGACTGTGGAATGTACTGGTCTCACCATGAGTGCTGCCATCACTCATGGGCAGCCAGTCTGACAGAACAACAGAATGGCCTGTGGAAGGTTCAGCTGAGGCACTGACGGGGAGGTGGCTTACGGGCTCGAGCTTCTGCCTCCAGCATGCAGTGCACGCCTTGAACAGACAGCTGACATCTGTGGCCATGTCCTCTATCACTGCAGTAGGCGGGGCCAGGCGGGGCCTTGCTCGCCATCACGCGTCGTAACCCCTCGGAGTTTGCACTTCCCATCCCCATACACGTGGCCTCAGCTGGGTTAGAGGTTCTAGTTCTGGGGTGAGGGCGGAATGTGACACAATAAGCCTTGCCACTGAACTGAAAGCTGACTGCCACCTGACCACCCCTGGCTCCTCGTGTCAGTGCTGAACAGATCAAAAAGAGAGTGACTATTCTGCTGCCATCACTTAAGCTAACTGCCATGAAGAATTAGGTTAGTGGCACATACACGGATGGGAGAAGAACGCCTGGAGAGCCCCCAGGGGATTCCCTGGGTCATCTCTGAATACTTCCATGTCTGGTAATGGCTGTTAATGGGTAAGGCAACAGGGAACTCAGACGCCTCAGGGTAAATGTCACAGACGAGCCGAAGTGCCCAGGCAAAGTGAACGGGATCTAGAACAGGTGGTGAAGAAGGAAGATGATGAATATCAACTACAGTGTCAGGACCAACCACAGCAGCAGAGAATAAGCTTGTTTCACAACCTTCTTGCTGCAGTTCCCAGGTGACCCCAGTTGGACACCAGGGAGGGGACTGTGTCACTGACTAGGACTTGTACCTCTCGTCTCAGAGAAGGGCTGAAGATGTCTTCATCTTCTCAAGAGAATGCAGGTCCCCACATCACAGTGGGAGACCTGATACCATGGGAGGGCACAGTGGACCTAAGTCAGGCAAGGCATGGAGAGTACGGGACACGAACCTTGGGTACCTTCTCAGACTCCCCCGGCCGCATCCTGCTCTGCCTCTCTCAGTTGGTGCCTTATCCTCACCCAGTTGTCCCTCCACTTCTGGGCCTGCATAAAATGCCACAGTGAGAAATGGGAGACGGAAGTGAGGGGGGCAGATAAATTCCCCCTCCGTCCTTCCCTCCGCGGGTTGTGAGGAGGCATCTCTTCTCCTTGCATGCCTTCTCGAGAAGTTCGCGCACCAGATCTGAACACCGTCTCTCTGCAGCTCACCGAAGCGGCGTCCAGCAAGGCAAAGCACTGCACTGCCTTGTCACTTTTCTCTCTCTGTTTCACTTTCCATTTCTGCATCACTGCCCTGGGACTGCATCTCCCAAGCAAAGTGAGCCCTTTAATCTTTGCCTTGGGCTATGTTTTCTAGAGAACCTTCACAAAAAATGGTGATGGGCAAAAAAAAGGGCAGCAAATTTGAAACCAGGCACATGGAAAGACAAATGCCATTAATCTGGAGCAAAGCACTTAGCCTGTGTGATTTTCCTTCAACACTAGCTCAAGCTGACTCTGAGTCACTCGGTAAATATCCACCCCACCCCCACCCCCAATCTTCTAAATTCTAATTCAGCAAGTACTTCCTGTGAGCTACTACATAAAGAAATTGTGCTAGAAACTGGAGAAGGCATAGATATTAGGATAAACTAGACACATTTTGGGGCCTCAAGGAATGATTCATCTTGTGAAACAGGCAGGTCTATAAATTGCAAGCTACTATTTAATAAGCAGAGGAAAATAAATCCAAAATAAAGGGCATATTCACTATGAAAATATATTGAGCATATACCCTTATAATTTGCCACTTTTCTGTATGTATGTTACACACATACAGTATGTTCTATGTTGCATACATATCAGTTGTCAATAAAATGTTGGCTTTAAACACAAACTCAAAATGAAAGAATACGCTGTCGGTGGTAGGAGCTCAGGAGACAGAATGACCATTTCTGTGCCAGAGGGATTGAGGGGGTACCCTGGTGCAGAGTCTCAAACAATGAGCAGACTCTGTCCCAGCAAAGGCTAAGAGGGCCCAGCCAACCCACAGCAGTGGTGGTGGGGGACTGTGGCTCTGGGAAAGCCCAGCGATCCACAGAAGCTGAAGGAGAGGGTCCAGCCATGGCTGGGAATGGTCATGGGCATTGTAAATTATACTGTGTCCCCCAGGAAGACACGCTGAAGTCCTAACCCCCAGTACCAATCAACCTTATTTAGAAATAGGGACTTTGAAAATGTGATCAAGTTAAGATGAGGTCAGTCATTAGGGCAGACCTTAATCCAGTATGACCGTTGTCCTAATCAGAAGAGGAACGGGGACACAGACACACAGGGAAATGCCATGTGACGATGGAGGCAGAGGTTGGAGTGAGCATCTACAAGTCAAGGGGTGCCAAGGATCACAGGCAAACACCGGAAGCCAGGAAGCCCTGACGACACCTTGATTTTGGATGTCTAGCCTCCAGAACTGTGAAACAATAAATTTGTGTTGTTTTAAGCCACCCATTTTATGGTGATTTTGCCCCTTTGTATTGAATTTACTGGGGCAATACTGATTAACAAAATTATGCAGGTTTTAGGTGCACAGTTCCACAAAATGGTGCGTTCTTACAATAGCCACAGGACATGAACACAGTGGCTCAACAGATGAGTGGAGGAATGACCTTCTGGAACCTCACATGCACCTGAGCTGATTTATTCCCATATGCCAATCATGGGCCGCACTTCAACTCTCCACACAGTTCCCATCCAGGACATTCAGCTAATGTGGCACCCACAGGGCTCCTCTCATTACTGGAGCAGCCCTGCCCCAGCACTGTCCACCCTGCTTGGACTTTCACCCTCGTCTTATATCACAGAGGCTAGGGAGCCAAAAGTGGCCCACAGCAAAGATTCCAAGGATTCAGGTTCTTCCACTGACACACATTCACAAGACTTAAATGTAACAGCAAGTTAAGAGGGATGGAAGCAGGATAAGAGGTATCCATTGCCGTGGCAGGAACTGTGACACAGGAGTGAGCGTCTGCAGCCATCAGCTTCAAGGCTCCCTGCAGTAACATCGGCAGTTCGCCCCATCACAGCACAGGCAGTCTGAGCCTGGGGACCCAGATGTTCCTGCCTGTCAGCCTCCAGTTGCTCCTCTAGCCTCCCAGTGAGACAGACTGAGCCTCTCTTAAGATACATGGAAATGTTCTGCAGTCACTTCAGTTGCTCTCTGAACCTCTCCTAGATAAGATTAAAGTTTCCCTTCAGGTACTCCCAAACCTGGGCCTGCACTGGCCCATGCCAGCCCACAGCAGGGACCTAGAGAACAAAGAAAATCTACTCTGCACTGGCATGAAGAAACGCAACGCTATACAAGCCAGACCCCAGCAGCAGTTTGGGGGGTAGGAAGCTGCCTCAACCTGACAGCTCAGCCTTTCTGCTCACACTAGCCAGGGTCGTGTCTGCTGTGGGCAGCTGAGTCCTGGCTGAGGCACCGCCCCAGAGGCTACATCATCTTGGAATGGACACCTTCGAATGAGTGCTAGCAAGGTTGGCTGTTGGCTGTTGGGGATCCTTGGCTACCAGGGCACGCAAAGGCCAATCCCGTGCATTGGCAGAGGTTTTTAAATCCGGATCTAGAGATAGAAAAAGGTGTGCTCAGAAAACGCAAACCGCAGACTGGGGGAGATCTTCACAATAAATACAACCAACAGAGAACTTGTATCAAGAAAACATAAAGAACTCCTAAAATCAGTAAGAAAAAAGCTAACAGCACAATTTAAAAATGGGCAAAAGACTCAAACAGGCACTTCACAGAAGAGGATAGATACCCTCCTCAGTTACTAATAAACACAGGTATGCCCCATAATCCAGCAACTCCACTCCTACCAACCTCCCATCAGGGACGTACATCCGGCTACCAACAGGCACGCATGAAATGTCCGCAGCACTCTCCCGAACCGCGAAAAACTGAAGACAACCCACATCTGTTCACACTAGAACAAGTGGCTAAACAAGGGGTGGCTTATCCGTCTGGTGGTTTCCAAATGGTGGGCCATTATACAGCAATGACGATAGATGCATTAGAACTGCATATAACGAGCAACCCGGAAGAAGCTCGCAAACACAACGTTGAGCAAAAGGAGCCAGACAAAAGCAGGATGTACTGTGTGATTCCACTTACAGAAAGTACAAAAACAGGCAAAACTAAGCTCTGGGTGGGAAGTCAAGGCAGTGGTTATCCTTGGGGGAACAGCAACTAGAAGGGGCTCCCGGGGAGGGGGTGCTGGTCAGGTTTTATTTCTTCAGCAGGGGGTGGTTATGCAGTGTGTTGAACACTCCCTGAGCTGTGTGCTCACTTGTCTACTTTTCCCTAAAGATATTGTACTTCATTAAAAGTGTATATTGAAAAGAACAGGGATGGGGAGAATTCTTTCCTGGCAGTGGTGGCAGCAGCAATGACTGGTTCTCGGGGGCAGCAGAGGTAGTGGTGCCTGCGTGACATCAACATCCACTGCTTGGATGGCAGTGCCACCCCAGAATGGTTCTGTGACATGACCTCAGTCATGGGTCTGCCTTCCCAGCCAGCCTTGTTCTCGCCTCTCCTCTGAGAGGTCCATTCTCTTGCCTTTGGGGGGATCCTGTGAGCGCTTGATGATCCTTCCAGTAACTTTTTTTTTTTTGCTTAATATATCCTGAGCTGGTTTTCTGTTGTTCTTGACTAAGAACCTGCTGGTGCACACAGGCAGCAGCTGCAGAGGGGATGTTGGAAGGCAGGGAGGCAGCGAAGAAGGTCGTACAAGAGGTACAGGCAAGAGAAGCCGCAGTTTTCAGTTCTTCCATCTCTCAGGTCACAGGGATGCTGTTAGGATCCTTCTGGGTCTAAGTAGCGAAGCTCAGTTTGTTTGGTCTAACTAGGACATCCTGACAGCTTACCTTGGAACTATCTCATGTGAATTAACCATTTAGGTTGTGATAAGAAAGGTAGGAAGGTTACCGCCCTGTTCCAGATGCAGAGGCTGAGACCAGGAGGTATGGAGAGCTCACCAGAGCTCCCAAAGGGGACCAGGCTACTAGAGCCAGGCCCTCCCATCCACCCCATCGCTTATCTACCAGCCTGCACGGACTCGTCCCCCAGGTTTTACTTGTACTCTCAAAGCTGGTTGAAAGGCACCATTCAGAAAAGGCTCAGCATCAAAAGTGGCCCGTCGAACAGAAGCATCTACTGTGCAGTGTTTGCTTGTGGAGATGAGGCTGTCACTATGAGACCTGACACCATTTTATTTTGCCTCTGGCCTCATTCTTTGCCACTTAAAGATTCCCTTGAGAAATGTCAAATAAATGCTGTTATAAATTATACAGGAAGGATTCTTCTAATGTAATTTTTAAAATGAAAAAAGAGACTTGAGAGCCATTCTCCAGTTACTGAAATTCATGTCGCTTCATTTTTTACACAAATGGAGAATGACAGTAGAGCACAGCATGCTCATCAATACAACCTTACATCTGGGTAACACTTCACTTCGCCTAAGTGTCTGTCACAAGCATGACTCTTTTGATCCTCATAAGGGCTTACAAAGTGAGCAAAGCAGGCATTGATCTGTTTGGCATATTCTATATGGCAGGCACCTGTAGGAGGAAATTAACGCCTCATTTTACTGCCAAGGAAGGCGAGGAGACCAGGAAAAGGTTAATCATGTGTCCTAGTCCACAGAACTGGTAAACAACAAAGCCAGAACCGGAACGGGGTTTCTTTGCCACCAGCACAGGGCTCTCTCCGTGGAGAATACTGGGGTGACATCCAGGAAATATGCTTTGTTTTTCTTGGTCACTGTATTTGCCATGCGCGAGCTAGAACTTATGTTCCGTGAGACACAGACCTGGCCTGTCTTTTCCCTGCCCAGCTCAGAGCTAACACAGGGTGAAAGCTCAGAGATGATGGGCTGCCTGAGTGAACTGATGCTTGAGTGTTACTCAAGCAGTGGAACAAACCCAGGGATACGACCCAGCCATCCCACAAAGTTCTGCTGACCTCATGCGCTGAAGGTGGAATAACAGAGTAACAACACCCCACCCCATCCACATTCCTCACTAAAGATTCATTAGATGCTTTTTGTGGTTCCATCAAAATATCAGAATGCTATATACCACCCAGAGACATTAAAGGTGGTTCCTAAGAATAAGTGGAAAGCTTGTCCCAGAATATTAGGCAAATGCTTTAGATCTCAAGTTTAGATGAAAAGGTTGTGTCAAAGTAGAAAATGTAGGAACATGACACTTTTTCTGCCAATGCAACAATATAACTAACAATATATTTCCAAGTTACTAAAGTTTTAAATGGTGAGGTTGGTCCGGCTAAAGTCTCACCTTTGGACTTCACCGGGCAGAATTCCCAGTCCTCTCCAGCACGCTTCATGGCAAGCTCTCAAGTCCATCCCCTTTGCTACAGCTGCCCTGCTCAGCCCTACGCACATGAACCAGGCCATCTCTTGCCTGGACAACACTCACAGCCTCTTCATTGGTTTCTGCATCTCGTCTTGTCCCTACTAATCCCACTCATATGCTACATTTCTTCTAAAACTTCATTCTGACTCTTGTCAACATGCTGTTTTAAACCCTTCAAGTCCTCTTTGCTTTCCTTAGGACAAAGTTCTCACTCCTGAATAAGATTTACTAGTTCTTTCTGGGCTAGCTCATCCCTGCCCACTGCTTCCAATCTAGCCTGTCAGTCCTCTGGCCTGAAATGCCACTTCTTTCCAAGATACTTTCCTTACATGCCCTGTTATTCTCCCACAGCCCTGCAGGCTTCGTCCCTTACTGTTCTTTAACCACTTCTAATTTCATCACAAAGACCACTGGTCAGAGTGGCCAGCAAGGTCAGTAACACCAAAAGTCAAAAAAATTTGTCCACCGTGACTGACTATGCAGGAACTGAGGGTATTTGACTGGTATGCCTGGAAGGACAGTTTTATACAGGGACTGAACAAATACGTAAATATATTGAGGACGGTTGGAGCCAGATCTCTTCCTGTCAGAGTCTGCAATTGGAAATATGGAAGGAGAAGGTTAGGGAAAAAAAACTATCTGTGAAGAGAACCTAGAAGAAGTGGTGGCCCAATAACAATGAACACACCTAGCACCCAGATTTTGGCTTCTAGATACCATTTTCCACTAAAAGGAACCATGGCTTGTTGTAGAAAAGGCAGATTCCTGTACAAGATGAACCAGGAAAATTTTGTTGTGTCAAAAAGTAAGAAAGAATTCAAAGGGTGATGGGGAATGTCAAAAGGACACAGGAGCCTGTTTAAAAAGCCAAAGCTGGGAAACTTTGAGAATCGAAATAAATAACGGTTACAGATAGTAACACATTGAATAAGACAGAAATCCATGAGTTCATACTGATATAAATAAATTATACAAATAAATAAAATTAAATACATTACTTACAGTACAATGCTTACTAATGAGTGTAGAAGGAATGCTCTTACTAGAAAACCCCCAACTGGCATCCATCATAATAACTGATTCAGAAAAGAATCATCAGAGGGCGCTACAACCAAGTGAGTGAAGATTTAATGAACCAGGGTTTAACAGAGCCTCAAAGTGTCTCCCCATAAAAATACTAATTACTTCATAGTGGAGAAATCTGGCAAACACCATGCTTACAAAATGATAAAAGCTCTATCATTAGTGGTAGACCCAAGCAATGTCAGGGGCCCCCTGAGGTGACACACAGTGAAGGACACAGTCGTGCATCCTGTGGTATTACTGCCACAAATGCCGGACCTGAATCTAAACACAAAGGAACACCAGGCAAGCCCAAAATCAAGTCACATTCTACAAAGTAACTGGCCTGTATTCATCAAAGAGGTCCGGGTCACAAAAGACGAGAAAAATGCAAGAACTATTCCAGGTTGAAACTAAAGTGGCACAACAACCAAAGGCAATCAATAATCCTGGATTGGCCCTTGTACCTATACAGGGTATTATTGGGACAACTGGCAAAATATGAATGGGGCCCATGGATTAGATGGTAGCATTATCTCGATGTTTAT
The DNA here is from genome assembly GCA_004026545.1 of Mormoops blainvillei. NCBI lineage: Eukaryota > Metazoa > Chordata > Mammalia > Chiroptera > Mormoopidae > Mormoops > Mormoops blainvillei. Next base: position 61,165 of record PVJD01008219.1, on the reverse strand, counting down.
ACTTTGGATATGTATACCAGAATGTTCTTGTTTTAAGGAATATGCACTGAAGTATTAAGTGATAATGAGCCTCATGTCTGCAACTTACTCTTAATTTTTTAAAAACACATGTATAAATATATAGAAAGAATAAGGTAAATATAGTATAATAACAATTGGGGGGTCTGAAGGAAGGGTACATAGGAGTTCTTTGTACTATTCTTGTGACGTTCCTCTAAACTTGAAATCATTTCAAACAAAACAAAAGGTTCATTTTTAAAATCTGAGAGAAAATAGCAACAATTACAATGAAGGGAGTTTATTTGGATCCTGATTTCTAGAAACAGTAAAAAACTTTTTAATTCAACAGGAAAATTTTAATATTAACTGATTGCATATTTGATAATATTAAGGACTGTTAAATTTTTAGGGACAATAATGCTGTTTTTTAAAAACCTTCATATGTAAAGAGATAAATACTAAAATATTTATAAATATTATTGTTAAAATTATTATTTCTAATTGGTTTTAGAGAGAGAGGAAGGGAGGGAGGGAGGGAGAGAGAGAGAGAAACTCCGATTTGTTGTTTCACTTACACATTCCTTGGCTGATTCTTGCATGTGCCCTGAGTGGGGCTCAAGCCTCCGTGTATCAGTACGATGTTCTAACCAGCTGAGCTACTCAGCTAAGGCCTAAAATTATTATTTTTAATTCAGCGATTAATATTAAAGATGTCTGGTATTTGCTTCAAATTAAGTGAGGGTGGGGAGGCCATTTACTTAACCTAAGTTGAGACTTGCTGACACTGTGTAATGAGGACATGAGGGTCATTATACCAACATCTCTACTTTCATGTGTTTGAAAATTTCCATAATAAAAAACCTGAAATCTAATTAGATCCAAGGTATTTTAAATTCTTCCCAGTGTAGAGCAAGGGCCAACAGCAGTGCTGAATGACTTTGGTGACGAAGGGGGCTTCTTGAGTGTCAGTGAGCCAGGCACAGGAATGAGGCTGCATATTGAGTGCCTTGGGAAAGAAGTTAGGATGACAGGGCCCTAGGGCACACAGCTGGATCTATTTAAAGCGAGGCTGTAGGCCAGTAAATCCAAATTCTCCTACACAGAACAATTCGGGAGAGTTGAATAGACTTTTTTATCACCACACAACCTCTATAGCTGCAGCCACAGTGTACAGGATGTTCCAGGAACCTAGATTCTTCCTTTTACAAGTGAGCTGTTAAAAATCCAGCAGTGCTAAAATATATCCTCAAAAAAATACTACGCTAAGCAAAGGAGGGCCTAAAAAAGATATCCAGTCACCAAGCCAGGCATAAGACTGAAATGCCATGAATTAGAGGTTAACTAAGGAAACATCTGAGTCAAAATTTAACACACCAAGGCCAGTTACGAATTTAAATGCACAGATTACAAGTTTACAGATCTAATGTCAAGACATGTAATTCATTCAGGAATTCTACTTTTTCTCTTCATGGCCTCCAGTATTATAGGCATTGATATTAATACCAGATGAAATAATCTTACATAAAAATGACTCCCGTCACTTTTCAACTGAGGCAGAAATGGCAGCTCAACTCCTATCAAAACATGACAGCAGCCTGCAAAACAGAAGGTCTCACGCCATGGCTAGTACCTAACTCCCCAAACAAAACCTATGTTTAAAAGAACCATCGTCCCTGCTTGGCCAGGCACTGGGTTCAGATCAGTGAACAAGACAGACAAGATCTGGGTTTCCATGGGGTAGGAGCTGTCTTGGGCCCTCAAAGCACCGAACAACAATGTGTGACCTTCTCTGCCCCTCCGCCATTTGGACTGAATGAGAGTAAGGCCCTGACAGCAGAGTGGGGTCTCCCCATGTCAAGGTTCCTGAACTCCAGAAGGACAGCCCACAGCCTGGCTACCCCCGAAAGAGCCCTCATATATGCCTTCCTCATCCTCTGGCAAATCCAGCCTTACTTCCTGGGGTTAAACAGGAGGTTCTCACTAGTTAGGCAATCACTACTAGCAAACCCTTACGTTCAAAACACTCCTTTCACTCATGAAGCAGTTTACCAAGTACTTCTTTGAGGTTTATTTCAAACAACAAAGCAGGGTTGTGCACAGATAAGGGAAATGGGGGTCACAGGTTTGGAGCTTTCCTCCCACATCGGGCAGGGCTGACTAGTATAACCAACAGGGTGCTGAGAAAATAGCAGAGTGTGACTTTAAGGGGAGATCAAAAAAGATACTATGGTTCTTGCTTGCTCTCTCTTGCATCGTTCTTCCTGGGATCCCCTAATCCAGCCTCCCTACCTTACAGATGAAGCGTGTGATCATTGGAAGGAAGGTCAGAGGCTGAGATAGACGGAAGCATTTTGCCCAATTCTTAACACCCTCCCCGAATTAAAGTTATTTCTGTCCATACCCTTTGCCATGGAACTTTGCAGAATCACCCACTAGAATGGGAAGTGGGTATGTTTCCACCCCCCGATATACAGGACAGGGCCATGTGCCTTGATACAGCCAGTGGAATGTGGCCCAGAGTTAGGGAGTGCAGGATCGAGCCAGGTGCTATGGGCAGCAACCACCGTCTGACACTTGGTCCCAGGAGAAAAACAAAAACGAGAAGACTGGACTACAGAGAGGAAAATAAGAAGTGAAGCAGGCATGAGAAATGAAAAAAGTGTGCAAACAGCTGGGCGAGCTTTATAAAACTATTCTGTGGTCCCACAAGAAAACTTTTCACCCTTCCTGCACTAGATGCTCTGGAAGATTTTTGCTATTTGCAGCCAAAAGCCTAAAAAATCAAGACAATTGTTGACCTAATTGCTGGGTCCAATGTGTCCCATGTTGTTGATTCAGAGGGTAAAACTTACTAGGAAATATTTTTAGTTCAATTCGTTGTCCAGTGATTAAAACAGTGCTGTACTGCTGAAAATATGGTTTCTGGTTCAGGTCTGGTCTATGCATGTCCACCTTCCTCTTTTGAAATGCCCACTCTGAGGAAAGCCAGCTACCATGCAAGTCTGGCTGTTCTGAAGCCACCAAGCCATGAGAGGGCCAAACCAGCCCATGTGGACGGAGCACAGGGAGAAGCCCTAAGACTCTATGGAGAAAGAGAGATGCTCAGTCAGCCTCCAGATGGCCCAGCCCCTGCCAATTCCACTCCCACCATCTGACTGCAGCCCCATGAGAGGGCCCGAGCCAGAACTGTCCAGCCAACCCCTTTCTGAATTCCCAACAAACAGAAACTGTGAGCGATAATAAAACCTTTGTTGTTAAAGTTATACAACAATAGATAACTGACAAACCTAGTGCACATGGGCAGCTGATTTTGTCAACTATTTGAGCGTTTGGCAAACATCTGATTATAAAGGAACAAAACTAGCTTCTTTTGTTTTAAGATTATATTTATTTTATTTTTAGACAGAGGGGAAGGGAGGGAGAAAGAGAGGGAGAGAAACATCAATGTGTGGTTGCCTCTTACACACCCTCTATTGGGGGCCTGGCCTGCAACCCAGGCATGTGCCCTGACTGGGCAATCGAACCAGCGACTCTTTGGTTCGCAGGCCAACATTCAATCCACTGAGCTATATCAGCCAGGACTGTTTTTTGTTTTTAAATTTGTTGTTGTCCTTCCTTTGGTTGTGTGAGGAGGCAAAGTGTATCTACCTACGCCTTCATCTTGGTTAGAAGTCCTGCTGCCTTCTGCTTAAGTGGTGTCCCAACTTCCAGCTTCTGTCCTGGACAGTACAACCCCCTGTCGGGGCTGCTCCCTATCGATGGTCCTGGAGTTGCCTGTCTTTTCCAGGATTCTCTTTCAATAGTTCCATGCCCTGTGTTAGCAGTTCCCTGGCTTGGATTTCTCCCGTTTGAAATACCTGCAGTGGCCCCTGACTGATCCAAGGACCATTGGGAGATGACAGGGAGGGTATGTGGACATCTCTGAAGACAGCTTTCTGTCAAAGGATACCATGGCCAAGTTCATGGCATCTTTGTATTCTGCGTAGAATCTGGTGTGGTGCTTAGCCACTGATAAGCCCTTAGTAGCTTGGTTAGTCTGAATGGTTGAGTGAGTGAGTGAGAGTTGCCTGTGATTCTGCAGGGGTTCAGAAAGCCAAGTATGTTACTGCAACTTTGGTTTTTCTTAATGTTTTCAATTTCCAAAACTTGTTTGCTGAAATAAGATGGGGAAGATAAATTGGAGATTGCTGGCTTAAGCCAGGAGTGCTGAAAAGGTGACAGTTACAAAATGCAGATTATCTGGATATTTTATGTTGACAAGTTTGAATGTGTTGAAATAGCCTCCTCTGTGAAACAATAACCTATATCTGTGGTCCTCATTTGTATTTACAAAGGGTTGCAAGAGTTTATGCATGTTGTCTGTACATACCTAGAATGACATTACATGGTAAAGTGTGGCAGTGGCTAGGTGAATGGGGAGAAAAGGTAAAGCTTTTAAAAGGGCTTCTCGCAGTAACTCTTTCAGTTGGTTTCATGTGTGCTTGATGGTTTGTCTTGCACACGTTAGGTATTCAAGACCCTGTGGGAAGCAGGTCACAGATCAGAGGTGAGGCCTCTACTCTGTGTTAATCCAATTGGCTAATAGGCCCTCACATCTCTGGGGTTCTCTGCAAGTGTCAAAATGAGTTTTAATTTGCAGTTTTGGTGAGGAGTGTAGGTCCTTCCCTTTTTCCTGTTAAATGGAGGAAGAAGTGGGAGCTCATGGGCAGCACCAGGGCTCAAAACGCCTTTCGACTTAGCCTGTGCTCAGCTCTCTCCCCACCACACATCGTGGAGACTGCTCGCTGGGGTCCTGTGTCAAGGTTCCTAAGACTAACTCCAGGTTCGATGACCACTAGGACTCCAGGACTTACCCATCAAGTTGTGCTCATGTCTGTGCTTTATGACAGCAAAGTGCAATTAGCAAAGGAAACGTGGGCCCAGGGTGAAGTCTGGGGAAAGGTGCTGGCTTCCAAGGGTCCTCTGCCACTATAGGCACATGGGAGACACTAATTCCTCCAAGAACAAGTTGTGACAACACATGTGAAATGTTGCCTACCAGGGATGAACGTTAAAGACTCAGTGCCCAGCGTTTTCCTTGAGGGCTGGGCACGGGGGCAACCTCAGACACGTTGCCAAAGTTCCAACTGCCAAAAGGAAAGCGGGTGTTCAGCAGAGAGCACAGTGTACAAGCAGTTTAGATGCAGTCAGCCACCCTTACCAGTTAGGGCAGGGGTGTGCTTGCCAAATCCAGACTCCCAGGCTCTAGCCAAGGGCCAGCCTTGGACACAGGCCTTTCAAAGGATGAGCAGTCTCAGGCCTGCTGTATTAATTCTTTTCTGCCCTGGTCTGCTCTTCCTCTTGCAGATGTCAGTGATGTCAGCCAGGGGTAAGGGTCATCCCTCACTGCGGTTGATGGGAGGAGGTGAGTGCTCACACTTGGCTTTAGGTGGTAGAGTGATCTAGATTCCCATCAGATGAAGTACATGCCAGTTTTGCAGGATGTCTAAACCACCACAGCATCTGCTGCTCTGTTCTGAGGGCCTTCTCTGCGGAGCCTCTGGCTATATAGTTGGTTTATTGCTTCAGAGATACTTTTCTGATCTATTCCTTCCCCAAGGCTTCTTTATTTCATTGATTTTTTGAGAGAGAGAGAAAAAAAACACTGATTCGTTGTTTCACCTAATTATGCATTCATTGGTTGATTCTTGTATGTGCCCTGACCGGGGATTAAATCTGCAACCCTCACTTACCCAGGTGATGCTGTAAGCAGCCGAGTTACCCGGCCAAGGCCCCAAGGCTTCTGGTGGCTTTGTTTTTGCACATGACTGGGGTACACTTGCCACGTGGACCTCCTTCATCTGCAGGTTCTCTTGTAACTTTGGGAGGATGTCTGGTGCGAGTTCTGCAGCTGCTACTGACCCTTGCACCTTCTTCAGGGAGGGTCTGTTGCTCCAAGATTGGGGCCTGATGAGCCTGGAATGTTGTGACAGCAAGAATATACCAGCTTTGGTTGAATCATTTATTGAGGACCGACAATGTACAAGGCATTATGGGAGACAGACATGCATACTGTCATCAAGCCATTTCATGGAGGAGGAAGTAGAAGGGAAGGGGGAGGGGGAAGTGGAGGAAGAACAGGAAGAGGGATGTCTGCACCCTTCCTGGCCATTCATAAGAGGCCGGCAGGCTCAAGCCAAGTGCTTTGGGGGAGCTCCCAGGGAGCTAGGTATGCAAGCATGTGGCTTTTGTGCCTCCTGTAGTCTCCTGGGATGTAGTTGGCAAAGCATGACAATAAAGAAAGACAGGTCTGTGAAAAGGGTGTGAGGTTCCTTAAACCAAGATCAATATCTGCTTATTTCAAGCAGAAACGGAGGAAATGGGCCTGTTTCCTGGACAACTACTCCATCCTGACATGTGGGGAGGAGGAGATGGTAGGAAACACTCTGAACAGAACTGAAATTGGCAGCTTGATGTGTGGTGAATCATGTACCAGGTGTCACCACACAGAGATGTGGCTTTAATCACATACATGAAGCAAACTGTCAGTGAGTTCTGGGGTCATGCTGGGTGCTGTGTGTTTTTTTTCTTTGAAGTATGGCTCTTCCCCGCGTCTGTTTCCATTTTTAAGAGTTCTCAGAGTTCTGATCACTTAGCTTCACTCCTTTTGACACCTCATCACATGCTCCGCCATAGCCCTGAGCATTTAATACTGATTTAACAGTCTTGACTCACACCAGTTGATCTGCATTGCTGGGCCATTGCCTAAATCATGAAGAGGGCAGATGGCATTACTGAGCTTGCACAGGGAACTGCCAGATAGTGTTGTCCTTTGAAGCAGCAGTAGATGCTGTCTTCCTAAAATATGGTGTGTGGCTTCTCTGGGCTCACCACTCTCTGGCCTTCTCAGTCAGGCTCCCCTCTCTCCCCTTCCCCTGGCCTTGATCCTTCTTCTGCCCAACTCACCTTATTGCCCCTTGGCAAACCACATGCCTTTCCTTCTTTCCTCCAGATCTCTACACCTGCCATCCCCTCACCCAGGAGAACCCCTTCTCATTGCTGCAGAAATCTGAGCAGGGCAGTCTTTCTTCCAGTGTGGACTGACCTGGAGTGCCATGCAATGAGCTGGGCTGGTGGAACCATCCTTCCTCTGACACTCTTGTGTGTTATCTTGGGTGTGCACCCCTGTTGGCTGGAATGTTTGGGGAACCGTCCCTCATTCTTGGTTCCCCACCTGTCACCTTTATTCAGGAGATCCCCTGCCTGGCTCACCTTTCTTCAGGACTGGCTCTGCATATGACCATGCAACGAGAGTGCTGGCTTGGGAGGCTTCACAAGAAGCTAATTTTGCCCCAGCTGGTATAGCTCAGTGAATTGAGCGTCAGCCTACAAACCAAAGGGTAGCTGGTTCGTTCCCCAGTTAGGGCACATGCCTGAGTTGTGGGCCAGGTCCCCAGTAGGGGGCATGCAAGAGGCAACCACACATTGATGTTTCTCTCCCTCTCTTTCTCCCTCCTTTCCCCTCTGTCTAAAGTAAAATAAATAAAATCTTTAAAAAAAACAAAAAACAAAAAACAGCCAGAACTGCCAGAAAATTGAACTGTATCAAAGTCCAAACCAAGGCGTTAAAGAAGAATGTAAAAACCTTTGGGGGTTGGATCAGCAGGAGAAACTCCCAGCCTCACAGGAAAGTTCATTAGAGGAGCCCAAGGGGTCCTAGAACATACACAAACTGACCCACCCAGGAACCAGCACCAGAAGGGCCCAATTTGCTTGTGGGTAGTGGGGAAAGTGACTGAAAGCTGCTAAGAACCAACTGAGTGGCACTATTCCCTCTCAGACCCCTCCCCTACAAACAGGGCCACAAAGTAGCATATGGGTTGCCCCACCCTGGCAAATATCTAAGGTTCTGTCCCTTACAACGTAACAGGCACACCAAGACAAAAAAATATGGTCCAAATGAAAGAACAGATCAAAGCTCTAAATATAGAACTAAATGATGAAGAGGTAGCCAACCTATCAGAGGCAGAGTTCAATCATGATGCTCACAGAAATGATTGAATATGATTGCAAAATAGAGGAAAAAGTGAAGGTTATACAAGGTGAAATAAAGAAAAATTTACAGAAAACCAACAGTGAAGGGAAGAAAACCAGGACTCGAATCAACGATTTGGAGCAGAAAGAAGAAATAAACATTCGACCACAACAGAATGAAGAAACAGGAATTCAAAAAAATGAGGAGAGGCTTAGGAACCTCCAGGACAACTTTAAATGTTCCAACACCCAAGTCATAGGGGTACCAGAAGGAGAAGAGAAAGAGCAAGAAATTGAAACTTATTTGAAAAAATAATGAAGGAGATCTTCCCCAATCTGGTGAAGGAAATAGACTTCCAGGAAGTCCAGGAAGCTCAGAGTCCCCAAGAAGTTGGACCCAAGGAAGCACAACCCAAGGTACATCATAATTACATTACCCAAGATTGAAGATAAGGAGAGAATCTTCAAAGCAGCAAGAGAAAAGGAGAAACTTACCTACAAAGGAGTTCCCATAAGACTATCAGCTGATTTCTCAAAACAAACCTTCCAGGCAAGAAGGGGCTGGAAAGAAGTATTCCAAGTCATGAAAGCCAAGGACCTACATGCAAGATTACTCTATCCGGCAAAGCTATCATTTAGAATGGAAGGGCAGATAAAGGGCTTCCTAGATAAGGTAAAGTTAAAGGAGTTCATCATCACCAAGCCCTTGTTACATGAAATGTTAAAGGGACTTATCTAAGAAAAAGAAGGAGATCAAAACTATGAACAGTAAAATGACAACAAACTCACAACTATCAACAACTGAACCTAAAAACAAAAACAAACTAAGCAAACAACTAGAAGAGGAACAGAATCACAGAAATGGAGATCACATGGAGGGTTATCAGTGGGGAGGGGGTTGGGGGAGGGTGGGAGAAAATGTACAGTGAATAGGAAGCATAAATGGTAGGTACAAAATAGACAGGGTTAAGAATAGTACAGGAAATGGAGAAGCCAAAAAACTTATATGTACGACCCATGGACATGAACAAAGAGGAGGGGTAGATGCTGGTGGGAAGGGGTGCAGGGTGGACGGTAATAAAGGGGAGGGAAAAAAATGGGACAACTATAATAGCATAACAAATAAAATATACTTAAAAAAAAAAAAGCAGAAGGTAGACCTGAACCACGATGTGGTACTAGGAATGGAGAGGAGGGACCAGAGGAGAGAGGCGAGGCAGGGCGCGTCGATCCCTCTGATGTGGGATGGGGAAGGGAGGAGGTAGCAAGCATGACTCAGAGGTTTTTGGCTATTCATAGAAAGAAAAGTTAGGAGGAAGAGCAGGTTTTGTGGGGGAAATTACAATTTGTGTCACTAGGCCTTGCTAAGAACATTGTTGTGCATTGTGCTCCCCCAAAACATGCTGCCAGTCCACTCAAGGTCTCTTCGGGACACGCTTTGGCTATATGTTAATATGCTTCAAACAAATGTTTACATATTATCAACCTGTGCCTCCCTTTTCAGCCTCCCAACAGTCTCATAGTATAAAACACTGAATTATATTTCAAATTAGAGCTGAATCCAATATAATAAGGTCCCTTCAAGGGTGGAGACCCCAACGGCTTAACCTGAAGACTTGCACTCCCAACTTCATGTTTTCAGGGACTTTGCAATTGGATAGTCTTTTTCCATCTCCATCCTTCAAGGATTACCTAAAGTGACATTGAAAACACTATTCCCTGGCGCCCAGTCCCCATGAGAGTTTGCCTTTGAGGGTCAGCCTCATTGGAGGAATGAATACATGATCCATCCTAGAGGCAAAGATGTCTTGGTGTGCCATCTTATGTTACCTGGTAGCACCCCGAAAGGGTACAGTTCACCAAATGTTCAGTGGTCTTTCTTAGCCAGAGGACTTTCAAAATTTACTTTCCATTGACTGCAGCCTTCTTTCATAGAAACCCAGACTAATCCCTTCGACGCCTTCCTTGCTAACTTAGCCATTCCAACCCATAGATCGGTCTGAACCGTAAGTTAATTAAAACAAATGTTTCTGTTTGAAATCTTTTCCTGGTGAACAAATGTCAGTTGTGATATCGCCAAACAGGCAACTGGTATACAACAAAACAGAATTTTGCTTAACTGAATCAATTTTGTCATTAATATGGATAAAGCTAATGTTTGGCACACTATCTCCTAAAGGAATGGTTGAAGCCAATACTTTGAAAATTCCACATCATTTATGATTTTTCGCAATTCCATGTTTCCTATGAATAATTTTTTAATGTGAACTAACATCCCCTCCATGCCGCGCCCCCCCTGCAAAAAAGAAGAAAACTGAGCACAAAACCATATCTCCTTGTTGGTGTCCAAACAGACGTGTGACTAAGAATGCCAAGCAATGAAATAAGAATCTCATCTGCATTTATTTATTTATTAATCGCATCATTGGGAAGAGGTAGAAACCTGCTAACAATTACCCGTACTTCCCAGAAATTCTTTCTATATGTGACAATGTTTACAAAAAGCATTTTTCATTCCTGATAATATAAATGTTCCTAAGCCCAGCTGTTTAGCATTATGTATTTTCTCCCTCAGAATAAGCTTACGTGATCAAATGAGCTTCTCAAGCAAAATCCAGGGCAAAAGGGCCCTAGGAAGCCACAGTTAATGGAGAAAGTCTAATCCAAACCCCCAGTGGTTTTTCTACTGAGATAAAAATAATGGGAATTGACATGCAAGTCAAGACTGTAAGATGCCATAGGATACCCACTGGATTGGCATGGTCAGTGCTGATAATATCAAGTTGTACAAAGGATGTAGATCCACAAGAATCTCTTATTAATCGCAGGTGGGAGTATAAATTGGTACAGATACTTTGGAAAACAGTTTGGTGAATGTAAGGTGAACATTCACATTGTCTACACCCAGCGGTTTCACCCGAGAGAAATTCCTTCACGTACCCAAGAAATTTCATAGTCACCCGCCAAGGGGAAAATGCGTAAATAGAAAGTGGTATGCTCACATTCTGAACTGTTATAAAGCAATCAAAATAAGTTCCCAAAAATCATATGCTGTAAAATACCCTTGTTTAATGAAGTTAAAGGTGGTCGACATGAAAATTATGGTTTCTTAAAATCGCATGTAGATGAGACAAAACTAAATAAAAAGGAAAGAAAGGGGATGGTCGCTAGGATTTGGGATGGTGGCCCTGGAGTGGGGGCAGGTTGGAGGATAGGATGGGGGAGGGAGTACAAGAAATAGGTGCCCACATTTTCTCCAAACACCAGGCTTCACTTAGTTTAAAAAAAAAAATTATAGAATGGTCTTTCCAAAAAGGAAGGCTGTAGGAGAAATGACTCTGAATCCTTCTCTACCAGCCACATCAGCCCAGCAGGTAAACCCGACTCTACCTGGACCCTAAGGAAAGATCATAATTCTTTCGCTCTGTGTTAGCTCACAAGCACCTGATTCTTGCCTCTATTCCAACCATGAGCACTTGGAGAGCTACCACGAGCTAGGGAGGGTGGGACGAGAACACATAGTCATGATGCAGGGCAGAGACGGGGCCCTGGATAACCCACCCTGCTGCTGTCGATTATGACTGACAGGCCTGGAGGGCACTCAGTCCTTGACCCCGGCACGCAGGATGGCCATGCCTGGTCTAAAAGCCAGGATTCAGATCAGAGGCAGGGACCAGAAAGTGGTGTCAAACATCTAAAGTGCAGAGAGGCAAGCGGAGGGGCAGGCCAAAGTGTTGTCCAGAAGGAAGAACTGGAGTACATGGAAAAGAGTGGCAATTCTGCCTCCACTTCAAAGTATCTTCTCTGCACACAGAGACCTACTCATCTCCTGTAGCATTTAGGCACAGCCTGCAAGTTGGATGCCTCTGAGTAAGCCACTGAAGTCCAGTTATTCGGCCTCAGTTTCCCTTTTCATACAATGGGAATGAGGACATCTTCACGGCCGGCCTCACGTGGGACTAAATGAGATACAAATATCAGGAATCATTCATTCCACCCAGGTGAGCTAAGCAACAATCCCGTCCACCATAGAGCCTGAGAACGTCCAAAACTGAAAACCTCAGAGCTGAACTGTGCGAGCACACGCCCAGGAAACTTGTTCCCATGCCCTCCTCCCCATAAACCAGTATTTGTCCCCACAACCTGATCGACGAGCAGGAAGAATTTTTCTTAGTTACACAGAGAGCCTGCACATTTGAAATTACCTTGAAGTGCCAACTGTCTAAACAGGTATACACCAGAGGTATTGCAGGTTTGGGTCCATCCACCACAATAAAATGTGTATCACAATAAAGCAAGTCATGATCTTTTAGCTGATGGAAGGTCCTGACTTCAATTTTTAAAAAACGCAACATCTCCCAGGCTAACTCCCAGAACCCGTCTCCAAGGCCCCTTTTCTCTGATTTTCCAGTCACCCAAAGCAGCCCTTCCTAGGCTCATTTCTTTCCTATAATGTTTCTAGAGAGCCAAAGCAGCCTCACCTAGGCTCTCCCCTGTCGCTTATTCTATCCTAAGCCCTTCTGTGTTTCACTGTCCCCAGCTTTAATAAATGTACTCTCAAAATAAAAACAAAACAAGAAAATGCAACATCTGTTAAATGCAATAATGCAAAGCACAATACAACGAGGTATGCTTGTATAAGTTATTTTAAGAAAAGAAAATGGGACATCTTTGCTCTTCCAATGAAAATCAAACAAAAATGCACAAGGTCAAGGTTTTACTTCCACTAGAACTTCCTCCCACTGTGGGACCCTGTACTCATAAACATTACCTTGACTCCTCCAGGTTAGTAGAATCTGGTAAAATATAGATAACTTAGAAATGCTGAACTCAAGGATGAGTGGGAATCTGGGGCAGGCTCAGAGTTTAGAGTGCGAAAGGCCCAGATCAGAATCTTTCTCTACTGTCTACTGTCCCCCTGTCAAACCTTAGAAGCCCTCATTTGTACAAGAGGACAATCCTGGAGCCCACCTGACAGTGTCATTATGAGGTTGAAATACAACATAATGTAAAACAGGGTGTGTGGTCCACAGCCAACATACCCTATGTGTTACATCCCTTGCCTTTAAGAAAACAAAGTGATATTTATGCCAAATCATTGATGATCCCTATCTTTGCATGTCAGTGAAATGTTTACTTACCCGGCAGTATGATAAGTGGGATAAAAACACCATTTGGAAAAGGATCTCTCTTTGCTCCGTTGCCTAACTCCAAGAGCACCATGTTCTGTGTGATGTGTATCGGTACAGCCGAGTGGACCGAGGGGCCCCCATACACCATACGAGAAGGGAAAATTAGAAACACGTGTCAGCTTTCTCCCCTACCAAGAATTAAAGATAGGCGATCCCCATTTTGGAATGGGAACCATCACTTAAGTTCAGTGGCGTTTCCAAATGCTCCAGGGCACCATAGAGTCAACCATCATCTAGAAGTTATGTTCCAAAAAGCCTAGAAAAGGCCATATAAGTCCTATGGCGGGGGACCTGAAGGGACACTGCCTGGCCGACTGACATGAGCAAGCAGCAAGGCCTTCCTGTCTCCAATGACAATGGAGCAGTGCTCCTTAGACTACAGTCTGAAGCAGCATCCGCGAGGAACTTGATAGAAATGCCAAAACTCAGGCCCCTCCTAGACCCACTGCACCAGAAACTCAGCAGGTGTGGGGAGGGGAGGAGCAGCACTTTGTGTTTCAACAAGCCTTGAATTCAGGGAAATCAGCTGCTCGCTCAGGTTTGAGAATCAATGGTATACAGAGTGATCTGAGATCTCGAAGTTTAAACCAACAATCGCCAGGAAACATACCAAGGCAACAGCCAGTAAGAACGGGAGAAAGCCTTCAGTATCTTTCTCTTTTCAAACATTTCAGGCGGCAGACAGCGTTGGTTATATCCCACCACTGAACAATTTTGAATCTCATGTGGCTTCTGGATTAAGGAAGGCCACAGCAGGATGCTCCCAGAGTCTCTGCAGAATGCCAAGATGGGCTCTTCAAGGGCAGGGCCTGTGTCTCACACATCTGTGAGTCTGCCGTGCCTGACCCAAGGCCTGGCAACTAGCGGGCATCAGGAAAGGTGGGAAATAGAGTAATGAACTGAGGAGGTAACCATGAACGGATCCCGAGGACTGAACAAGCTTACTTTCCCCCCCAGTCCCCAATACAATGATCTTAGCTCCTGAACCAGAAAGTTCCTGAATCAAGGACGTTGTGGGGCTGACTCAGGCTAGCTGTCCCAGGTCCCACAGTTACCAAGACCAGAGGGGCCCTGAGGCACCAGATCACACCCTAAATCCACTTGCCTTGCCAGAGGTCATGTCCACGGGGGCTCCCCTGCCAGAGGTCAGGGAGCCCAGTCCTGGGAGCTTGGCTGAAGGCACAACTTCTGCTAGCACATGTTCCCAAACATCCCTAGGCTAGTAGTGGTGTCCTCCGACCCCAGATACCCTCTGTCACCATCACTGCATCATCACCACCCTCCAAGCTCAGGTGCCCTGCGGTGGCACTTTCGTACCTGTAGTAAGACAGCAGGCCGTTGCTGAGCACGAACCAGCGGCGCTGGTAGCCCTTCAGGTAGTTGGTCCACTTGAGGAGCCAGCCCTTGAAGCTGTCCAGAGGCAGCAAGACCATTGGGACGGTGGAGGCTGTGCCAGTTCCTGACACTGGAATCCCCAAAGGTATCCTCACCTGTCCAGGTCGCAAAGGAGGTGGGGGCTTTGACACCAGCTGCGACACTGACTCGGGTCTGGTAAAGGGCATGCTCCCCACTGCTGGCCCCAAAGCCGGCGACTGTTCAGATGAGGCCTTGGCGAAGTGCCCTGCCCCTACACTTGAGGCAAACTCTTGCCGGGGCCCTGACCCCGGCCCCAGCCCCAGCAGCAGTTCCGATTCCTGTTTGTGCCCTGGCCTTGGAGAAGACGTCTTCTGGGACTCAGCCTGCGAGGTTGGTACCAGCTCTGAAACTGGCTCCGACACCTGTTCTGACACCGACTCCCGCTCGGGCTCGGGTACTGGCTGGGGCTGAGGCTTCGGCTCCAGTCCGGAGCCGGGCGTGGAAGCGCTCATGCTCGGTGCCGCCGTGTGGCACGACAGGCAGGGAACAACCGTGAAGAGCGACGAGAGCCCGCGGGAGCGGCCGCCACAGCCGCCGCCTCGGCACAGAGCGGCCGCTTTCCCCATAGAGCCGGCGGACCGGAGCGTGGCCGAGCCGGGGGAAGGGGGCGGCGGGAGGCGGGGCCGCGGGCGGGGCGGGGGCCCCACGGACGCGCGGCGCGAGGCGGAGGCGCGCGCCGGCCCCTCCGCCGTTCCGTGCCCCCCCGCCGTTCCGTGTCCCCTGCGCCGCCTGCGTCGGCTGGCTGTTTCCTCCTCGCGCTCAGCGGGCGTGGACCCCGGTCCCTCTCTGGCTTCTTCAGCGGCCGGATCAGGGTCTGGCACTTGGAAGGCGTCCCGGAAACACCTGTGGGGCGAGAGCTTGGTGGGCCGGCGACTGGGAAGGGACGGCGCGCTTCACGCCACCGTCCCTGCCTGCGCCCCAACCCGTGCCAGGCGCTGGGGGAACAATGATGAATGCGGGGCCCGCTGGCTCCCAGCGCAGCCTCTGCCCGCGGGCCTCTGCGCCGGCGGTCTGTCCAGGATGAGTTCGCTCCCAAAACCCAGGAAAGCGGAGGTGAGGGGTAGGCGGAGAGCAGGTGCCGCGCTCAGAAACCAATAAATGCGCCCGAAGCATAGGGGCCCCGCCAGATGACGCTAAACGCTGAGGAGGACGCCCACCGCCCCCCCGTGGCAGCCATTACCTGTCTGTGGATCTTCCCGCGGCGCCCAGACTTGGTGGCCCGAAGCCACCGCCGCCTCCACCTCCGGGGCCAGCTGGCCTCTGGTTCGTGCCAGGGCACTGCAAGTGGTGACATAGTTCAGGCTCTCTATAAACAAATACAGAAATTTTTGTCTAAAGCGGTTTCTTAACTTGGACCTCATGGACATCCCTGGTAATCTTGGCTTGTGATCTGTGGTACTTCTGCAATAGTCTGTGGAGTTTTACGTGTCTGTGCATTTTTTCTAAGGTCCATAGTTTCATGGGATTCCCAAAGGAGTCTGTGATTCTAGAAAGATTAAACATCACTGATTAAAAATCTATCCTAAAGGGAAAGGTCGATGGTTACCACAAATAATCAGAAATACAAGTTGAAAGGCTGAATATTGGGCTTCTGCCCAGACCCGTCCAGCTCTAGGTGTCTGGGCAGCAGGCTCCCCTCTGCTCATCCCACGTGTTTTAACCCTCCCGTTACCCAGGGATTATTCCTGATCTTACTGGAGACGAGACTGCCTGAGCAGGGCCCAGCCTCCCACATGAAGTGATGGCAGGACCTGAACAGACTGGAAGATCCAAGAAACAGGAGGTACAGATACTCCCCTAAGCTCTGTGTGGGACAGTCTAACTACCAGAATCAGGAGGATTCTGTTCTGTGGTGCCAACATCCACACTGCATGCTCTAGCTGCCCTCGGATATTTAGTTCAATCACTTTAGAGAAGAGCCGTACTGTTTTCTGCTTCAGATAAATGTTACCTGTACTTTGCAAACTTAAATGTGGAGAAGGGTAGGGCAGTGGGTTGGAGCAGTTATTCCTGTCTTCCCTGCCCCAGGCTGTGTGTGAGTCTATATAATATACTGGGTAGATACCAAAGAATATTGTAAAGTATGTGTACGGCATACAAATAATAATACAAGACACCCAAGGATTCACTAACTAGTTTTAGTAATAAAATCCCCCATTTTAGTTCCCTGTTATCCCTCCTACCCTCTCCCATAACCTGCTGACTTTGTTAGATTTCTTTCACTGCTCTATCATCAGGGCCTAGGAGAAGACTTGGCATATGGTATGGACTTAATGAATATTTGTTGAGTAAAGTCTTCAATCGAGTTCTCTTTGCTTTACTTTTATTTCAGTGGGGTCTCAAGAAAGATGAAAAGCAAACCTGGGTGCTGGTCAAACATTCTCAGCAGGAAGCCTCAAAGTCAGTGGTTCGTAAGGTATGAGGGATCATGGACCCCTTTAATATTATTATAAAACTTAGAGAATGTAAAAATCAGCATTTACACTTAAAATTTTACATACAATGTATGAAGACCATAAATTTCATCTTAAGGACCTGTGCTCTTAGAATATTTCTGGAAGATGCATAGAACTGTTGAGATGGTGGCCCCAGAGAAGTGGCAGCAGGGATTTCTCCTTTCATTACATACCCTGTGTACTTCAGTTTTGTATAGAATGCATATATCACAATTTCAATGTTTTAGAAACTAGTTAAATATTTTTAAAAGATTTTATTTATTTATTTTTAGAGAGAGGGGAAGGAAGGGAGAAAGAGAGGAAGAGAAACATCTATCAGTTGCCTCTTGCACTTTCCCAACTGGGGTCTGGCCTCAATCCCAGGATGCACCCTGACCAGGAATCAAACTATTCGGTTTTTGAGATGACGCCCAATCTATTGAGCAACACCAGTCAGGGCGAAACTAGTTAAATGTTTTAAAGGAACCTATGTTCTAACACCTTAGGGAGATCACAAGCGCACATGTCTTTAGGGGCCAGGGAGGGTGAGTGCACTTGGCTTTAAGACAATATGCAGTAGTGGCAGCTGTAGCGTTCAGACCCCACCCAAAGTGCATAAATTCAACAGTGTGAAAAACATGGTATTGCTCCAACTCAACGTTCCCTACTGGCAGCCCGAGGAGGGCTGTGAGTGAGCAAACTCTGCCTTGCCCTCTTGTTAGTGTGATGGAAATCATCAGTTTTGTTTGAGAATCTTTCGGGGGAGTCAGTGATTCCTAAGCGATGGAGTATGTAGAATCTATAAAACAACAAAAGAAAAAAGAAAAGAGAAAACATCTTGGAAATAACCTGGGAGCTCCAGAGAAAACGGTTGGTGGTCTAGGAAGCAAACTTCACAGAGAAAGAGGTAGTGAGCTTCCCTTTTGTCGGCTTGTTCAGCCCCTGCTTGGCAGTGAGAGAAATAGGGCAGGTTAGTGGATGATGACAGCACAAGGTGTGAGATGGATAAAGCGGACCCAGTCTAGGAAGGAAGAGTTCACCTCAGGATAAGCTCTGTGAGGAAGGTGGACTAGGAGCCAAGCCCCAAAGGATGTGAGCTGAATTTTCTCAGGTGGAGATGTGGGAGGCCTCTATTTCCAGCAGTGAACAGCAGAATCAAAGGTCCTCAGGTGAAGAAAAATCAAGGGGCCTCTTTGGAGAAGTGAAAGAATTTGTGAGATCTGCCTTGTGGGAAGAAGTATGAGAAGCAAGGTTGAAAAGCTAATTCCACAGGATCCGACCCTCCCAGCTGGCCCTCTGAACAAAGCTAAGGAACAGTTTTTCCCCATGACCATTTTATCCTAGTAGAGATTGTGCACTCAGCCTCCTAGAACTACCTGAGGAGAGCTTGGTTGGGGCCCCAGTGACCATTGCTCCATGAACCGGTTCCCAACAGGCACTTGCTAACTCGGGGAGTCTACAAGAACCCTAATTAATAGGCTATGAATGTATTTCAGTCCAACTTCCTTCTCCTAAGGTATTAGCTGAAACAGGAGGAAACAGAGAAGTCCGCCCAGGCCCAGAGGTGGGATGTATGTTGTCCAGGGTCCGAGAGCTGAGACCCTTACTCTGGGGCTCACTGTTCTGCACCAGGCTACTTCTTGAGGTGTACAAGCCAACTCCAAGTACAATGCAACAACTGTCACGACAACCCACTTCACATTTATCCCCATGAGGTACCAGGCCTCGTGCCAGTTCCTGATGCACATTAGCTCACAGAGCTCTCAGAACAAGTCTATGAGGTGGGTACTACAGTTTCTCCTGGCTTTCAAACAAGGAAACTGAAGCGGTGAGAAGGAAAAATGACTTCCCCTGAGAGTCAGAGCTGAGATTCAAACTCAAGCCATCTGATTGCAGGGGCAACGCACATCAAATAAAGCCTCACCGCGGCAGCGAGGGATGAGGACACACATAGCCCTTAAGGTTTGTGGGCAGCATTTCCAGTAGCCAAAGGGTTGAACAAGGCAAATGAGATCCCAGTCCCCAACAGCCAGGGCTTTAAATTTGATTCATTCTTTTTCCCTAGGGACTGCTCAGATGTAAGCTCCATGAAGGCAGGGTCAAGTTTGTTCACAGATTCCCAGCTACAAGGGTGCCTGTCCATATGAGGAGCTCAATAAATGCTAAACGAGGTGGAAGGTGAGTGCTGGTGAGCCACAGGGAGAACCGAGAAAGCTGTCACACAAAGCTTCTGGGAGGGGTTACTCCCAGCAACTGAGGGACCTAATGAACCCAGCGGGGGCGTGTATTTGAATGACAGTGTTTTGATGAAAGAACATTTGAAACGCTCCCAGTGAGCAGATTGGCTAAAGGAATTCCATCAGGAATCATCTTGTCAAGTGGCACATTAGTAAAGCAAAACTCACCCCGGGTTATCATTTTATATAAGCCTGGATTTTACTGGCTTTGCTTAGAGCAGGCGTTGCCCTCACCCACTCAACAGATTATTTAGGGAGCATTATGTGTGCAAAGCTCTGTGCCATATCTTGGGTCCTGAGAATTGGAAGGAAATGCAGAGATCAGCCACCAGCACCCACCCCAGCTGCAGGTGGCAGAGCTGAAGCCCAGACAAAAGTTACTGGGGGAGATAGGGGTCCCTGTCCAAGGCCTGTGCTGGCTATGCCCCCTCAGCCTTGCATAGTTCCAAAGAGGGCAGCTGGACCAGGCTCTGAATTGTATATACCCGGAGTAACACTTCTTGAGTCATCAAGGGGCTGGGACAGGATGCGTCCGTGCCTCTTGTTTGTGTTTGGAGTCCCCAGGAATTAAATGACTTGGCCTCCCTCCCAGACCCTGGACACACAGGCAAGTGTATTCCGGCAGATCCTAGCTAAGCACACAAGCATCTGCTGACCCCTTGTGGTCACTGTGGGATCTGTCCTGGCCCAGCCGCCAAGGGCTTGGATTGCATCTTTTCATAACCAATGGGCAGTGGTCAGGACTCCCATGTCCCGTTCTTCCACTTCCCAGGTGAACGTTACCCTTGTCCACATCTCTGAGAGCCCAGCCTAACTCTTAGCCTAGAGTGGATGACAAGTTCTCCTTAGCCACCTGATAGAAGGAAAATCTGGGTTTTCCTTTAACAGAGAGTCCAGCTCTCTGTTGAATAGCTGACCTCAGGTAACTGACATTACTGCGGAAGTTCCTGCCATACGATCTGTGAAATCATGTTCAGAGGGCTCCAGGTCCCAGGCCTTCTACTTCCAACTAGAGTGATAAAGATAAGATAGAGAGCTTATCACATAGTTATTAGGAGAAGGTCTTTGGAGTGAGACAGGCTTGACGTGGGCTTTGTTACTTACTAGCTGCTTTAAGCAGGCTTCTTACCCTCTGAGCCTCAATTTCTGATCTATAAATTGTGGCTAATAAAATTACCATTTTGTTGTTGGAAGGATTCAATGAATCATATTTGAAAAGAGCTGTGACTGGCACATGAATGTTCAATAAATATGAACATGGTGATGGTTTTGATTAATTGAATGGGCTTTCAGGTAAAATTTCATTTAAACTAAGAGACCCGGGTGTGGGTATGTATCCATTGGACTAAAGAATCTCTAAACCCCTCAAGCTTCGAGATTCTATTTCTTGAACATTATATCCCCATCAAACACCCCTCCAATTTTCCCTCATTGATTTTCCTCACCTTTAATCTTTTCACTTCCAGTAATGAAGTGGCCTTTCCAGAATTTCATCACTTCTTATTCCCTACTTAAATACAACATCCTCTGGTTTTTAATGCAAAAATGGGAAGACTAAGTCCACACACGCAGAGGTGAGTTCGTGGCTTATAAAGTGGCTCATTAGGATGACATACCAACTCCCCACCCACTCCACTCCCAGGGGTCCCCAGTCCTTTGGGCCACAGTATGAGCTGCAAAGACCCTTAGCTAAGGCCAGCCATCCAGGGAAGAAGGGTGCATGTGGCTGGTGGCTAGGCCAGCATAAGGCTCAGAGAGGCCTAGGAGATCTAGGAGATAGAGAGTTCCTGGGGACAGTGTGGAGAAAACGGGGCCGGGCTGCTCTGCAAGCCCCCTGAAGACTTCAGGATCCCCAGAGCCTTTTCCCTTTCTAGGTACAGTGCCAAGGAAAAAGGCTGTTGTTGAAATGAAACAAATACATCAAATAGAAGAAATATACCAAAATGCTAGTAGCGGTTAATCTAATAGAAGGGTTTTTGTTGTTGTTGTTGTTGTTGTTGTTGTTTTGTTGGTTTTTTTTTGCAAATATGATCAAGTTGCTTGTATAGCAAAATTTAAGTATTTAAAATCAATTTTTCTAATCAGTCATGCTCAGCCAAGAAAACAGACAAGAACCTAGAAAAAGACTGTTTTGGCTCCCACAAAAAGTAGCAAACTCTAGTTCTCAAAGGAAGATCACAAAGGGGGGAAGTAGAAACATCATGAACATCTTGCTCCCCGCCCCGCTCCACTCCCATAGCTGGGGGAGCACCGAGACCGAGCTCAGAGGAAAGCCTACCAAATGGTCAGGCAGCAATGCTGAAAGAGCATAATAAGGATGAGGACAGGTAAAGGAGGGCTTCTGAAAGCCACCAAGAGGACTGAGGTCCTTACCTAGCAGCTGTGGCGACACAGAATGACCACTCCACAGCAGTCAGGAAACCTGTTTCTAGTTCTCTGCCACTAGCTTGCTGTGACCTTGGGCAAGTCAGGTCACCTCTCTGGGCCTCTGTTTCCTCATCTGTAAAACGGGGGGACTTGGTTAACTTGAAAAATGTGTACCAGGCTCTTACTCTGTGCGCCGTGCTGAAGCTCTAACAGAAAAAGGAATAAGACAGTAATCTGTTCAATAAACATGGGCTACCCTGTTTACTAGGCACTGAGGTTACACAGATGCCATTAGGACACTCACATTGTGGTAAGGGAAACGGGGAGCAAACAAGAAATGGCCAACCGCACGCTTGGTGCAGACAGAGGTGTGAGCACAGGAAGGAGTGGCCTTTTCTACTGGGACCAGGTGGGGGAAATGTCACAGAAGAAGCCTGAATTGGATCTTGGAGGATCTTTGGTCCCTACTCTCAAAGGCTGTACAAACTAGTTCAAGTTCAGGGGGGAGGGGAAACCCAAGTAGTTTAGGCAGGGTGAGGTAAAGGGCAGGCAGCCTGCAGAAGATCAGAGCTTCACAGGGGAACTAGCACTGAGATAAGCCTTAAAGGATGAGTTTCCTGAGAGCCCTGGGGGCACTGAAGAGGCATTCTAGATAAGGGACCTGTGTAAGTAAAGGCACAATATAGGGGACTATCGGGGTATAGTTGGGACAGCAGGCAGGCCAGGAAGTGGGGACCGGGAAGATTGGAAGCCAAGCAGAGCCATCACGATGAGAGCCATTGGAAATGATAGGCCCTGGGCCAGGCACACCGCAATCTCCTGTCAGCTCTTGGAGGTAGAGTCCCTCGCTATTCCCTCATTCTTTCAGATAAGAAAACAGAAGTTCAGAGAGTTTACAAAGTCACACTACTGACAGAGAAATAGCACTTGACCTAGGTCTTGTCTGAGGTCCCACCCTCACCTCCTTACCACTGGAATGAATGCTAGGCATTACTGAGCCCTTCCCATCTAAGGTACCATTGTCCCAGTGCACCTGGCCTGGCATTTCACCTCAGACATGTGGGTACCAAGGGTCAATCATTGCTTTAACCATGAAAACTGGCTTGACTAAGCCCCCTCCACTTAGGCAGCAAGGAGACTACCAGGATCTCCTTTACCAGAACAGAGGGAATGGGGCAGAGCAATAAACATCAGAATTGCTAGGGTTTTTTGTGTTCCACTGCTTGCTGGTCTCCATTTATTGTTGTTCTACGATGGTGTTAGCTGGCTAGCTCCATCTCCTGCTGTCAGTCTAGTGTTGTCATGCCCCGGGGCAGATCATCTGCCCCGAGGGCGGATGGTTTTTCTTGTTAGAATGGAGTGACCTTGCGGGCGGGAGCGGGTGCTCTCCAGGTACTGCCGGATATTCATGGATTCCCGTTTCCAGCGCCCCAGCTTTCTGAGCTCGTCCGTCATGAACTTTTTTTTCAGGTGGTCATGCAAATGGCTCATCTTTTTCTTGGTCTTTTCTGAAGCTTTCATCTTACAAAAAAAAAAAAATGATGAGGTTAGGATAAAGAAACTAATTCATAACAGCAGAGGCATCTGTGTAGCTGAGATGGGGGTGGAAAATGTGCCAACTGGACCCAGTATTCCGTAAATAATTTGACTCACAGGGAGCATCAGTTTCCCTCTTTGTAAAATGTGGCCATTGAGCTAGATAACTCCTAGGGTACCTTCTGACAGTGTGGAGCCTAGGACGCGATTTTGACCTTACCACCTCTATTTGAAGACTAGCCAGAAAGAGGTGGGGGAGGGTGTAGAGAAAAGGTGCACCTGGTTCCTTCCCTTTCCCATTCTTTAACTCCTGTCACCATTCCCTATTACTCATTTAGTGCTTCCCACATATTGTGTGTGATATCCCCTGCATCACATTGAACTCCAGTTATTTCTATTATGTCATTTTTGCCGTGTCCCCAATAAGACTATACACTATGTATGTCCCATTCTCTATCTTACTTACTCATTCATTTATTTATTCCAACGAGCAAGCTATGGAGAGGTTATGAAGAAAAAATCAGCTGCATGTCTTCACAGACATTACAGCATAGTCAGGAAGATGAGGCACATGCCCAAATATTTCTAAGCAAGGTAGAGAGTGATATATCCCTTTAAAAAGCATAGAGTTCAAAGAAGGGAGGTAAGAACACCGCCATGGAGACTTGGCATATAAACTGGGAGGGAGAGTTGGGTTTGGAAGGATGGGGAAGTGTTGAGCATGTAGAAGCAGAACCAGGCGGGAGGTAATCCTGAGAGTCCACACTTTAACAAACTCTCCCGGGGATTCTGAGCACTGACATTGTCTCAAAACACACACAATCTAAGCAAAGGAGAGCTCTGTAAGGCCAATGTTACCATAATTATTTGACACAAGGACTGAGTGCCTGAGTGGATTTTGGGAACAAAGGATAAAGAGGGAGGGTGAGTGGCAGAAAATAGGGACACTAAAAGACATGGTGCAAATCCCTTCCAGTTACTTGACAAAAATATAGATCCCAGAGATTCCAGCTTAGTAGGGTTTGCACGGGGCCCAGGAATCTATGTTTTTATCATGTACCTGAGATGATGCTGATACAGCCATTGAGAAGTTAAGTGGTTGCTTTGTATCACTACTTTCTAATAGTTCACCCCTCTGACAGCAGGTTTTTGGCCTCTCTAAGCTAGTGATTTCACCTTGAGCTTGACTTTTACTATGGATCAGGGTCTCTCAACCTTGACAATACTGACATGGCCAGGTAATTCTTTGTGGTGGGGGGGAACTGCCCTGTGCATCACTGGCCTCTATCTACTAAAAACCAGTAACACCACCCCACTCTTGCTTGTGCTACCAAAAATGTCTCCAGACATTGCCAATGTCCTCTGAGGGGCAAAACTGTCCCCAGTTGAAAGCAATGGCCATAGATGAAGAGATATCAGCATCATTGTTCTCAGAGTGTGCTCAGAGGATTCCAAAAATACTAGATCTTGGCTTAAGATCCTGAGAAGTCAGTGGTTAGTCAAAGCTGCCTCTTCTCCTAAAGTGAGCACTTTTGGGAGAAGACAGAATCATTGCCACGCTGCCACTAAAGCTTCAAATCTACTGAGTTCCTACAAGCTGGGCCCTCAGCAAGCCACTGGGTCTACAAACACGGATAAGACAGTCCCTGTCCTTAAGGGAGATCATCCTGCACCATGGTCAGTCAGACCCAGGTTTGCAGTACTACCATGGTGCACTCTGTGACCTTAGTGAAGTTACTTCATTTCTCTGAGCCTCAGTTTACTGAACTATTAAATGGGTTAATAATACATACCGAATGTTGAATACCTAAGATACATAAGGGCTCAATTCACCTTTAAAAGAACTTCTGGATGGCTGGAGGATGACACAGCCCTCTGGCACATATAAAACTTGGGAGAGTTTCCAGTTACAGTATCTCAGAGATACCCTACTTTCCAGAGGTACAACATCCCCTACCCACTGGTTATAGGAGTTGGACCTAACCTCTCCTGGCCCAGTCAGAATGGCCTATGCCACGTGGCCACAGTCATTGGTGCAAGGATGGGTCCATGGGATGGGTCCCAATGTGGGCCAACTAGAGTCCTTTTCCAGGATTTGTCTAACTCAAGCAACAGTGGAAGCACTCCATTTCCTTTCTGAGCTACAGGCCAGAGGGTCCTGTGGCCACACTCCCAGGGACAGCTAGCCTGATGATGATGCCAACATGCAGAAAGAAGCAAAAAGGAGATGAAGAGGGAGAGTGGAAGACACATCTATTGGTGCTGGAGCCCCTGACTTCTTTCATCCCAAACATTGTGACCCCACGCTACCCACCCTTGATAATGTAAACTCATGGTTCTCTATTTTGCTTGAGCTAGTTCAACTTCAGTTTGTGTCATCTGCAACTGAGAGAATCCTAACAGATCCTGTTTTACAAAGGAGACAAGAGAGTACTAAAGGAAATGTGATTTCCCAAGGTCACATGAAGCTGGCCTCTAGGTTCATCCTGTTTCTATGACAGCAGGCCACTGGAAGTTTAGCAGAAGGAGAAACAACCAAGCCTCTACTCTTCTTTTGGTCTCTGTGGCCCTTAAAGAGGGTCTGGCACCATCTATTCAGCCTCCTCCTCTCTTTTCAATGTCAGAATCCCATAGGCCCATCCAGATTTGGCCCTGGAACATGGATGGAAGCTCAACAGAATCAAAAAGGGGGCAGCAGCAGCTCAACTAGGTCAAACCCTAGTTGTCCAAAAGCAAAAACTAGAAGGGCCTCAATTCTTATATGAAAAGTGGGGAATAATCCCTAAAGGAAAAAACTGACCAAACTGTGTTGATGCCACTTCGAGTTCTAGGACCCAAGAAAGGTAATGTGCTTTTTTTTTCTTTCTTTTTTTTTTTAATCCTCACCCAAGGACTTTTTTTTTTTTTTTTTTTTTTTTGCATTGCTTTTAGAGGAAGAGGAGGGAGGAGAGAGAGAAAGAGAGAAACATCGATGAGAGAAACATTGATTGGTCATCCTCTCACACTCTCCCTGACTGGGGATTGAACCCACAACCCAGGTATGTGCCCTGATCAGGAATCAAGCCCATAACCTTTTGGTTCATCAGAAGACGCTCCAACCAAGCTGCACCGGCCAGGGCAGTAATGTGCTTCGAAGGGATAAAAAATATCACTAGAGCCGAAATGTGAAATCCTTTTCCCAGGCTTCCTCAGCACAGGAACAGTTTTAACACCCTGGGCAAATCAGTAAGCCAGAGTCTCAGTCTCTATGAAATGGGACTTGCATTAGAGCACCATGGTGACTCCCTATCACCTCTAAGATCTGTGACCTCTCCCAGGGTTATTAGTGAGAGTGAAATAAATATGGGTCAAGCCACTAATGCCCTCCAACAACACAAAAGCTTGTGAGGACTTTACCTCCATCTCATAGCGTCGCTGTGCAGTGAGGTTGTCACGAATAATCACCCGAGATAAGTGGCTCTTGGGTAAATATTTTGTCACAGCTGCTTCACTGGAATTCATTAAGCTGAAGGGAGCAGAGGGAGGTGGTGCAGGTTGAGATGGCCGGGGCCAGGGCTAGGACAGGGCCTGATATATATGATGGGGCCTGGGATAGTGGCCGGGGCCTCCACTCTCCCTCCACTGGGTTTCTTGGGAGAGGCACAGCTCTGTCATAATTGTCAGAGGAGCAAGGGAGGCTTAGGTTTCTTCTTGTGCAAAAGGGGTAGCTTCTTGGATGCTGAAAGGAAAAACCATCTTGACAAGGAAGTAGAAAGAGCAGTCCACAAGGGAAGCATCAACAAGGACTCGGAACTGTCTGCTGGAGCAGCCATCTTAAGGAGAAAATGCAGGATGATAGGAAGTGGAGGTCTTAAAGAAGAGGAGCAAAAGTTGTAGGGTTGAGTTCAAAGGGCTGAATTTGAAGGGAGCTGAGGTGCCAGGCGGCACCTGCTCCAGAGCCTAGGTCTAAGGGGGCTCTCGGGCAAGGAGGGGTCAGAGGAAGCAGGAAAAAAGAAAATAAAGAGTTTGGACCGTTGTTAGGTTGGTTCATAGGGAAAATCTAAGGGAAAAGGGTTTGGAAAATGTCAAAGTGAGAGAAATATGGGATGGACAAATGTTTGAGGAGACTCTGGAGGGTGAGAGGTAGAAGATGAGATGGGATGCAATGGGATGGGGTGGGGTGGAGTGAAATGGAGCCAGGTAAAACTAGAGATAACGATTTGGTCAAAATGAGAAACTGGTTAAAAGTGGATAATATCAGGCACTGATGTTTCACTTTTTTGATAATTTGGTTACACCACGAAGTGGTTTTGCAATTATGTACCTTTAAGTATTGTTTTGCCCTTTTCAAAATAATTGCTCATATTTTCTTTCAAAAATGTGGAAACTAAATGTACAGCGGGGAAGCAATTGAATAAATTGTGGTTAGGTCATACAATAAAATACTCTGCCGTTATGAGTAAAACAGATAGTAATAGTGTATTGGGTGGTGAGAAAAGCAGGCTACAAAATAGTGAACTTTTTGGTGACATTCCTCCCCATCAAAAAATGTTTAAGCATGCAATGGTGAATACATAGATGAATAGATCTGGAATAGTATACAAAATATTAACAGTGATTGTCTCTGGCCATTCATTTTGCTTGTCTGTCTTGTCTGATTTGTATAAAAATTGTATACTACTTTCACAAAACAAAAAAAAAATTTTAAGAAAACATTTTGAAGGATTAAAAAATTTTTTCTAATTCACTTTCAGCCAGTTTAGATCCACGGTTTTATGAATGTTTTTACATTCACACACTAGCGGAAATAAACGACCCCAATCTCCCATTTACAATTTTCTGACAGCAAAGGCATGAGATGATGAAAAAGGCTGGTTTAGAGATCGAGATGTCACATGTAAAAGTCCCCCAAATCCTGTTAAAAAAAAAAAAGATTTAAAATATTTAAAGACACATAAAACACTCTTTCCCTATTTAATGGTGCACCAAATTTACCAGTGCTTCCTGGAAGGAAGAAAAAAAGGCAGTGACTGGAAATATTCCCTTTCAAGTAGTAAATGGTCATTTTGAATCAAATTGTTTTCCAAAGCAAGAACTCTGCGGGAGCCTGGAGAATATGGCAGGAGGTGTGAAATGGAAGTGGGGATGGGGAAATTGGGGTCTGTGGGGACTGAGGTCAGGCTGAGGGTGCTGCAGGTTTTCTCTCTCGGGACTGAGGCCAGGCTGAGGCCAAGCTGCGGGAACTGGAGTTTTCCCAGGGCCACCGGAGAACACAGAGGCTGAGGAGCGGGGTGCCAGGCCAGAGGGGGCCTGTGCCTCGCCAGGCTCTAAAGAAGTTCAAGGCTCAGCCCAAAGGGCGCTGGAGACCACCGGACTACACGACGGCAAGCCTGGGAGATTACAGGGCTGGGACCATTCGGTGGATGGGTGGCTTGGAGGTGGGATTTCCGGTTTCTCCGCGGAGTCAGGGCGGAGGGGATTCGGGCTCCTGGCGGTGGGAAGAGCTGAACTGGGAAGGAGCTGGGGCCCGGGCGTGTGAGCAATTCCGAGGCCACTGGAAGTTTAGCAGACCTCTTGAGGTCTAAGAAAGAGCCGGACTGTGGGAGAGACGGCCGGGATCCCCGGGACCAGCTGAGGGAACCGGGGTCTGAGGGAGTCGGGCTCCCTGGACGTGTCTGACGACGGCTCTGGGCACCCGGGCCGCACCTGAAGAGCACGAGCGGCAGCGCGGTCCGCGGGCGCAAGAAGACGATGTGCGGCTGGGTCCCTAAATTGACCTCGGGACTGCTGCCGAGCCTGTGGCGCCAGAAGAAGGCTGGATAGGTGCCAGAACCGGTGGTCCTCTGGGCGGCGGCCGTATTGGCCGTGGGCGAGCTTAGGTTCCATGTGACCGAGGGCCTTTGCTGCTGGGCAGTCTCCTTCTCCTCGTCAGCGAGCGACTCAGGAACTGGAGCCAGCCTGGAAGCCATTCTGCGTGGACGAGCGCGGACGCGAAGTGAGCTGAGCTGTGCACCACTCGTTGCCCGGGAGACGGGGAACTGGGCGGGACCCAGAGGATCCGACGCGCCCTGAGCCCGAAAGGCTGAAGACGCGACAAGATTGTCCCTCGGCGGCTGCCGTGGTGCGGCCCGGTAATTGCCATGGAGACGGGCTAGGCCAATGGAGTGGGCTGTACCTCTGAGCTGATCCTACTGCTTGAGTAGGGCGCTCTGGCCCCCGCGTGATCGTGGGGAGGGTCACCGGGTGAGTCCGGGTGGGGCAGCTCCAGGGCGGGGAGAGGAGGCCGTGATTTCTCTGAAGACTCTGCACGGCAGATTCTTCCGTGCGACGAGGGACCGTTACTAGGGAAACCAGAACGCCGGGCCGCCAGGTATCGTGGCTCCTGGGTGGGGACCGGTCTTCTCTGTCCCCGAGATCCTTATCCGAGTCTTTGGGCGCGGTTGCTTCCTGAACGAATCTGCCCTCGCGCCGGCGGGAGAGAGGTAAGACCATCTGGGTCTTACCCAGCAGATGAGGAAGTCCATTACAATGCCAACTTCCCAGGAAATCTGTCTGTGTCTCCCTTGGAAGTGGCGCCTTGCTCCTCTCAACCAATGGACTTTGTTCCTCTTGTACAGAATTAACAAACCCCCCGCGGTGTTTGCCGACTTTCCCATGCATAATGAGACCAGAAAGACCGGCTTTCGACCTGCTTTGTGACCCCAGACAGGTCCTTTTTAAATAAAAATTATGTATTTTTAGAGAGAGGGGAAGGGAGGGGGAAAGAGAGAAACATCGATCAGTTGCCTGCCGCACCCCCCAGCTGGGACGCGGCCAGCAACGCAGGCATGAGCCCTGACCCGGAATCAAACCGGGGTCCTTTCTCTTTGCAGGGCGATGCCCCACGGGTTAGGGCGACAGGTCCTTTTCCCCTCTCTGTCTCACTTTCCCCATGTGTAAAATGTAGACATTAACTCCAGACAAGGTCCTATTATGCTGCTTTGAAGATCGAACCAGATGAGGGAAGCCAAAGGCTTTGTAGGCTATAAAACGGTGAAACTGAACCGCAATGGAGTTGCTCTTTCTCCCCCTCACTCTAAACATTCTGCAGATCTTTGTGTCATTTCTAAAGGTGATATTTGCAACTTCCTAGCCCTGGGCCAGAAGTAAATTCCTTTAGTCTTCACTCCCTTAGTGCTCTGCATGTTAACTTCCTTAACAACAGCAAGAACAGTTATTATTTCTAGAGGGCTCACTCTATGGCAGGCTCTGTGTTAAATACTTTACCTGGATTACCTCGTTTAATCATCAGAAGATCCTTAGAAGGTAGGCATTCTTACCCCTATTTTCCAACTGTGTTGCACCTGTAATTGCCTGTTTAATTTCTGTCTCTCTCACTACACTGTGAGCTCTGTGAGAGAGGGGGCCATGGCTGTCTTGTACACTTTAGTATCCCCAGCACCTGATGAGTATGACTCTCCTCCCATCACTACCCTCACCCTCAAGAGCAGTGTCCTGCAACTTTTTGTCACTGTGATGAACAGCAGTTGCCCCTATTCCTGTTGTCCAGTGGGCACTAAGGGGAGTGGTCAGTCCACTTCTCTCTGGGTTTTTGGCTGAGAAAGATCAAGAACATTTAGGCTTCCAACTGGGTTGGGGGAGGGAGGCTTTTTTTAAGGACAAACCAGCCCCATTTGCCCTTCCTGGGTAAGCATGATGCTTTGATTGTGGGTCATTGGTAGGTAGGATTTGCCTATGCAGCCTTTGTCCTTCCTCTCCAACAGCCTTAGAACCACATTCACCTCCACCAAACTGCTCCCCAAAATTCTACAGAAACATAGAGAACTCATCCTCTCCAGAAGACTTCTCAGAAGGCAGAGTCGTGGTTGGAAACATTTCCCCATTAAACAAATATTCATCAAGCACCTACTCGTGGGGACTCAGAGCTTGGTACTGGTTACACAGTAGGAGGCAAGGTAGACACAGTGATGTTCCAATAGAACTCCGAGACCAAGGCAAAACCACATCTTCAGGAAGTGTTAAGAAGGAGAGCACATAGGGCTTAGAAATCCTGGAGCAGAGACTTAGTCAAAGGTAGGAGAGGGTTGTGATCCGGGGAGATTTCCCTCGGGAAGTGACCCTTGGCTCACTCCACTGGTTCACCAGTCCTCTGCTGAAGGTAACAGATTAGGATCTGACAACCCTGTAAGGAAAGGGACTGAGAGCGGCAAAGGCCAGAGAGGACATATGGAACTGCAAGTGGCTCCGCCCAGCTGAGGCCTTTCAGGACACAGGGAAGGCCAACAGGAAGATGGAGAGATGGGCAGGAGCCAGGGTGTAAACAGCCATGACAGCCAAGCTAAGGGGCTCCATCTCACTCTGACAGTGGGCAGCCACTGAAATACATTAAGCAGGGGAACAGAACTTCAGCTCCTTCTTTGTGCTACATGAAGACTACCATTTAGTTTGCAAGGTGCTATAAATCCAAGTGTTCCAATTGCAGCGAAACATGTGAAGATGTGCTATTTGTACAGCTTTGTTCAAGACTAGGAAAGTCAGGGGCCTGGAATTTCTTAGGAGAAGGCAGGAGATTCTGCCCTAGCCTGGAGTGCATATCACAGTTCTTCTGCACACAGCATCGTGCTGGTACGGCTTGCCTACCTGAAGCCCCTCTGCCTCTCTGCACTTACCATTTGAGTACCCCTCATGCTGACCTCCAGGAAGCTTTCAGTGGCACTACTCCACAGACTGTCTTTAGAGGCAAGGTATAGGAACATGGCGAATGATGTAGGACTATTGCACACAGACACATTTTGTCTTTTCAAAGAGATAGTTCTTGGAGAGGGGAAGCTATGATCCTCCTCTCATACCCCAGTGACTCCTAGCACATTGGGCTCTGGTTTTATGACACTGGTTCAGAGTCTCATGATTTGAGCATAAAGTCAGAAGAGGAGGGGGGGACCATGTGAGTAAGTTCCCACTTAGAGGGGCTGGAAGGAAAGAGGATATTGAAGAGAAGGAAGAAGAGGGCTGTGTGAGTCCAGATGGCAAGTTAGGTCAAGGCTCAGCTGTGGGACACAAGCCTGCCTGCCCAACTAAAACTGTAGGGAAACCTTCAGTGCCACACCCAGGGGTTTGTCCTTTGTCCTACAGTGCACATTAGGACTACTGAGAAGCGTGTGGAAAATGTACATTCATGGTCCTCACCCCAGAGCCTACTCATTTGAGGAAGAGCTGGGTATCTGCATTTTAATAAGCTCCATGGGTCATTCTAGTGCGATGGTCAAAGGATCACCTTGGGGAATTCTGCTGTAGGCCCAGAGGCGGATTTAACGGTGGGCGCACCAGGCGCACGCCCTGGGCCCCGACTTCTGAAGGGCCCAGCAAAACCCCAGCTTTACACTTTTTTCTAATGACACTGAGTTTGGTTTCATATGTGCAATTTTAATTATGTACAAGTTTACAATCAGCGGTAAAACCTGATAGTATGTTTAAATATTTCCTTCTGTGCCCGGGGCCTCAACCGATCTTAATCCGCCTCTGTGTAGGCCTATCCGTCCATTTCCCAGAAATAAGCTGGGGTTGGTCTGCTGGCCCAGCTGGGCTCCTGCCCTCTAAACATTGCCTCCCTCCTTGCAGCTTTTGATGGACACAGCCTAGCAGAAAGATGCAGCCTTTGTGTCTCCCTGGCAGCTGACCCACCGGCCTGATGACAGCATCCCCATGTACCTTCCCAGTTCAGTTCCGACAGCCCTCGGTCAGCGGCCTCTCACAGATCACCAGCAGCCTGTATATCAGCAATGGGGTGGCTGCCAACAACAAACTGATGCTCTCCAGCAACCAGATCACCTCGGTCATCAATGTGTCGGTGGAGGTGGTGAATACCTTATATGAGGACATCCAGTACGTCCAGGTGCCGGTGGCTGACACACCCATGTCACGTCTCTGTGACTTCTTTGACCCCATTGCTGACCACATCCACAGTGTCGAGATGAAGCAGGGCCGCACACTGCTCCACTGTGTGGCTGGTGTGAGCCGCTCAGCTGCCCTCTGCCTCGCCTACCTCATGAAGTACCATGCCATGTCCTTGCTAGATGCCCACACGTGGACCAAATCTTGTCGACCCATCATCCGGCCCAACAGTGGCTTTTGGGAGCAGCTCATCCACTACGAGTTCCAGCTATTTGGCAAGAACACCGTGCACATGGTCAACTCCCCTATGGGATTGATCCCTGACATCTATGAGAAGGAAGTCCATTTAATGATTCCACTGTGAGCCATGCCACCAGCTCCTGCCCCAGGATCAGAGGTGCAGATCTGCCATTGATCCTACAGTAAGATCTGAACTTAAACATTCTTCTTTTGTGATACAGAAAAAAACCCAGATGATGCCTTTATCAGAGCAATAAAAAAAGGAAGGGTGCTGTAGCCTTTAATTTTGTAATCTGTATCTTTAAAGATTGAACTTACTAAAAGAAAAATAGTAAAGATAAGTTTCCTACCCTGTGAGGGACAGCCCATGGCTGTTGGCCAGAGGGGAGAGTGAATAAGGCAAGTGGTGCCTGGGTCAAACGGATCAGTGCTCAAAGTACGTGGCAAGAACCTTACGCGTCGTGGCACCTCCTTCTCACAGCAAGGGCCAACCTACTGGATAAGCAGCCTCCAGCAGTGCTCTGGGAACCCTAGGGCCCCAGGTCACCCCTGCTCCTACCTTCAACCACAGGGGCAGTTTTCTGGATTTGGATTTACACATAAGATAATTTTCAAAGAAAGTATTCCACCATATAAAATTTTTTTTAACTCTTTTTGAGTGCTATTGTACATGATAAGTTCTCAGAGCACCCTTGGCTGTCCCTGACCAGTCTTCGATGAAAGGTGGCGTTAGTTTTCTCTGGGGCACATGTGGAGAAGCCTGACATCAGGCCTCAGGGGTTCCTCTCACAGGCCTTGGCTTGGAAGGCTGGAGCTGCAGACCTGCACCTAGCCTTGTCACCTCCTCCCCATTTGACCTTGGACCTCCTGGAG
The DNA here is from genome assembly GCA_004026545.1 of Mormoops blainvillei. NCBI lineage: Eukaryota > Metazoa > Chordata > Mammalia > Chiroptera > Mormoopidae > Mormoops > Mormoops blainvillei. The sequence goes on along the minus strand of PVJD01008219.1, from coordinate 26,986 downwards.
CCTGTTTCCTCATCTGTCCAAACAGTGGCAGCCCTTTTCTCACAGGATTGCCATGAAGATTCAACAATTCCTTAGCACAGGCAGCTCTCGTCATGAATGATGCTGTGACCCTCCTGGTCCAAGTCAGCACAGTCATCCTCATAATGGCATTTCCCCTGTCTGTGCATAGTTCTTTACTGTTATAAAGTGTTCTGCCAAAAAGTCATCCTGCATGGGGGAAAAAAAAGGTTTAAATCCTTTTAGACCCTATCCCAGAACACACCTAGACGTCAAAGCTTTTTCAGAGCTCTTTTCGTTTAATCCATATGTGATCTGGGGGTCCCAAAGTAAGGAGCATACTTCCAGCTCCCCCCAGAAGTTCTTGTTTAGATCACTGACTATTATTCACCCACACTGGGATCCACAGGGGGTATATGCCGAAGGGATAAATGAGTGGGCCCCACCAGTAGGCCCTGAAACCAGTGCTCTGACCCGCTGTCTACAGTAACATTCCCAGCTATTATTTACATGTTTTCTTCACCATATACTCCTCTCATTCTCTGTCTTTGATGAGATGAACATTAGATATTTTGATACTGTCCCACAATTCCTGAGGCTCTGTTTATCTTTTTTTTATTTTTTTCTCCCTGCTGTTTGTATTGGATAACGTTCTAGTTTTCTTTTGCTACCATAACATTTACCACAAACTTAGTGACTGAACACCTGTTATTTCTGTAGGTCAGAAGACAGGTTGACTGAGTCATTTGCTTGGGTTCTCACAAGGCCAAAATCAATGAGTTTCGTAAGGCTAAAATCCAGTGTGTTTTTTTACTAGTGGCTCTGGGAAAGATTCTACTTCCAAACTCATTGATGTTGTTGACTGAATTCACTTCTTTTTAGTCACAGGACAGGGGATCCCATTTCTGACTATCATCTGGAGCCTGGTCTTTTCTCCCAAAGCTGCCACATTCTTTCTAATGGTTTCCTTTCTAATTCTCCTACAATGGCGGATTGAGTCCCTCTCATGCTTTGAATGACTCTGAGTTTTCCTTCTGCTGAATCTCTGAATTCAGCCAGAGAAAATTATCTGCTTTTAAGGATTCATGTAATTATATTCAGCACATTGAAAATGAAGATACTCCCAATTTTAAAGTCAGTTTTGTCTGCAAAGTCCCTTTTGTTATGTAAAGTAACACAAAAAGTGTTATTTGGACACCTTTGGCAGAGGCAGGCATTCCGTCTATCACAGATAATTTCTGTTGATCTGTTCTTCAAGTTCACAGACTCTTTCCTCTGTTGTCTCTATTCTGCAACCAATGCCACCCAGTATATTTTAAAATTTTGACTATATTTTCTTAGTTTAAAAATTTCTATTTGGTTATTTTCTGTATCTCCTATTTCTCTGATGAGACTTTCTGTCTTTTTGTTTCTAAAGACTTTCTGAAAATTCCAGCATCTGGGTCATCTCATGTGTTCACACTCTCTTGGTTGTCTGTAGAATAATTTTAGGATGTATACTGGACATTTGAATATCATGTTCTGAGACTCTAGGCCTTGTTTAAATCCTTCGGAAATTTTTGAGGTTTTGTTTTAGGAGGCAGTCGACTCATTTAGGTTCAATTCTGATCTGCCTCCTGTGGGCTGTTAAAAATAAGACAACAGGTCCAAAATGGAATCACTTATACTAAACCCCATTTCACCAAATCAAGACCTAATTACAGTTTCATCTCTCCCAGAAATGTAATCTCAAACTAATCAATCAGGAATTGACTGATAGACCCTGTTATTCCCCAATAACCTTGCTAACAAACCCACTTTTTTGCTTAGGATAACTTTCTTTTCTTGCTCCTCTTTGCCTATAGAAGTCTTTTATTTTGTACAGTTCACTGGAACTCCTTTTTATCTGCTAGATTGGATGCTGCTCAATTCATGAATCGCTGAATAAAGCCAATAAGATCTTTAAACATTTACTCAGCTGAATTTTGTTTTTTAACAGGACCAGAGTTCCAATATCAGTTCAGCTTTCAAAACTTACAATGTAAGTCACCTCTGTCCTAGGCTTGTACCTCCCAGGGGCCAGTTTGAAAGCTGGATGGCCTACCTGAAAGTTTAGTTCTCAAGGTCATTGGAATGTTGTTTAGGCTCAGACCCATGCTCATGAGCCAAGCAGTTCATATTGCAACTTTATGGGATCCATTTCTCAAGCTCCCTCCTCTCCACACCCTTCCCTCCACCTCCCGTTTTCATGACCACTCATTCTCTAGCCCTCCAGCTCAAAATCAGGGCCTTTAGTCTCCCAGCTCTGCTGCATACATTCAGGGACTAGATCTGCTCTGGGGCCAAGTGACAATACAAAGAGAGAAAAAAGGAAATGGGGATTCTTACACACACACACACACACACACACACACACACACACACACTTGAGACCACAGTTCTTTGAGTCAGAGAAAGGAGTTTTAGGTGCTTTTTCAGATGCCACTGCCACCACTGCTACCATAGCTGCCAAGTTTCAACTTAAGTATGAGGCTTGCCCAGGGGCAGGGCCAGATGGAAAAGAAAAAAAAAAAGTGGATTTCCCTCATCCTGTCTGTACTGATGTGCAGGGAGGCCCCCCTTCTTACTCCTCACACCACAAAGATAGGGCTTCTCTTGGAGTTCCTTTCGGGTCCAGTGCAGTTCCAGGATTCACACTGCCTTTGCAACCAGGCCAGGAGATACAGGAACAAAACAGGAAACTTGCCACCAGATTGTTTACACTTCAAGTTCTGGTTTCCTTTCCCAATCCACCTACCATTTCTCCGTTAGAATCCTCAGATAGCTGCTTCATGCATGCTATCTGGGTTTTTAGCTGTAGTCAGGGGGAAGGGCAGACTATGCTTGCTCTGACTCAGCACTAGAACCCTAAGAAATTTATTTTTCCCACATGCGCATTTGTGGGAGAAGGAAAACAAATATGGTCCATCTACAATACTATCTTCAAGCAGTAACCAAGTCAACATTTTGGTACTGTGGTATATTTCCTTCCTCCTATGAATATTTTTATAGTTGAGAAAATATAATTTTGGATCTTTCTTTCTAAATTATATTTTTGATATTCAGAATTGGATGTGATAGGATCAGGATTTCGCATCTTTAGTGGGAGAGGTAGAGGGCTCTTGAAAGGGTCCAAGCCCTTTCCCAAACAGTTCACTCTATTTCTTTGAGACAAAGAGTAGAGTGGTCCTTTACTTAGACAACCTAGGAAAAGAAAGTCATGTTGGAGTTTTGATGCAAGTCTGTCACAGGGGAGAATACAATGGTCCTCACAGCCTAAAAGCCTGGCTTGGAGCGGGAATCCCAGGCCTCTGTTTGATTTCACAAACCTTTAACTGTCCCACTCCAAAAATGCAGAATCTCTTTCTTTCTTTATGATGAATTAAAGTCAATTAAATTTGGTTTGAGAAGTTTTACGTGAAATTTATAATACCCTGTCAGATAAATAGGGACATGCTGGTGGCCCTGGGGATTTCCCTGAATGACCCCTTTGAAATGGTGATCGCATTACAAATCCCAGTGACAAGTAACTCTTGACCCTGAAGTACACAGCCCTGCTTACCTATCCTGGGATGTTAAGTCCAAATGCCCTAAGAATCCATCAACCTCCATCTCTGGACTGAGGATCTATATAACCTAGGAAGGACCTTGGGATAAGAGTCAAGAGTTATGGATTCTCATCCTCCTTTGTGACCTCACGCAGACCCTGGAGTTCTTCTGGAATTCTGCCTGCTCCGTAAAATAGGAGTCACAATGCTATCTGTAGTGGCCATAAGAATGTGCCCCTCTGGCCTCCAACTACAGAAAACAACTGCCCAAGGTCCCAGATGTGGCGCTCTGAAATCCATCACCATGTTTTTCTTTTTAAACCTTACCCAAGGATATGCTTATTGAGTTTAGAGTACAAGGCGGGAGAGAGAGAGAAACATCAGTGTGGGCGAGAAATAGCGATCAGTTGACTCTAATATGCACCCCAACCGGGGATCGAAGCTGCAACCTTTTGGTGTATGGGACTACACTCCACCCAACTGAGCCACCTGGCCAGGACCCGTCACCATGCACATTTGCCAAGTGCCTGCTGTGGGCCAGGGTTGTATGGTACTGTGTCGGGGAGGATGCAGAGGTGCGGCTGACGGAGATACTCCGTTTCGGAGCAGGAAGCTGTCAGATTAATTCCCCATGACCTCAGGCCCTGTCCTGCTCAGTCACTCACTCAACATTCACTAATGTGGTACCAGCCTCAGAGATGACCTCAGTGATCTCCTTCTGGTATTCATGCTCACATTGAATAGGGTTGATCTGTACCCAATAAGATATTAGAGAAATGAAGATATTAGTATTAACTAATAAATGAGAGTATCAGAGAAATGAGTGTGGTTTTCAAAATTGGGTCAAAAAGGACATTGTAGCTTCCTGCTCTCTCGAATCTCTCACTCTGGTGGAAGCCAACCACAGCATCATAAGAGCCCTGTGGAGAGGACCACATGGCAAGGAACTGAGACCTCCTGCCAACAGCCAGGTGAATGACCCACTTTGAAAGTGGATGCTCCAGCCTCAGTCAAGCCCTCACATGGTTGTGGCCCTGGCTAACGTCTTGATTATAATCTCATGACAGACCCTGAGCCAGGACTTTTCTACTAAGCCACTCTCCAATTCCCGATCCATAGAAACTGTGAGATTATTCATATTTGTTGCTTTAAGCCATAATGTTTGGGGATAATTTGTTACTCCAAATCAATACAACTGATGCTACTATGTGCTATATGTAAGACACTGCCCCCACTGTCATCTGCTTACCTGGACCACAATAATAACTCTTCCCTGGTTTTCCTGCCACTTCAGTATCTCCTCCACATAGGATCCAGACCAAACTGAATGTCCATTATCGAGAAATGTTTATTGAACATCATGGCTCTTGCTTACTCCAAACCTTCCATGGCTCTCCATGGTGTTTTGTGTTATTTCCAGGAAACATTTGCAACCAAGCAGGAACAGCATGAGTTTCTGGCACCCCTAAGCTGATTTTGGAGCAGAGTAGAAAGCAAGAAGAGTCCTTGTTTGCCCTGGCCCCTGGAATGACAATCCAAGGGCCCCTTGGGGAGACTAGGAGCAGTTCCCTGGCAGCTGGGGTGGAGACAAGGCAGCAGCTTTGTTCCGAATTCACAATGGCAGGATGCCCAGCAAAGACCCAGCTTCCCCTGTTTCCTCCACGGCAGGGATAGGTGTTGGGAGCTGGGGTATCCATCCAGCTCTGCTCCAGCAAGACCATGCCCTGGGGGCTCTCAATGTGCAATGGAAGGCTAGGGGTGGGGGTAGCATGGGAAGCCTTGGGAGAAGAACTGAGTGGTGCCCGGGTGTCTGTAGTGAGTCAGTCCACTAACCTTTCCTGAGGACCTATTGGCTTCCAGGCACTGCTGCTAAGCACTTGTAGCCTCCCGGAGATAGATGGGGTCAGGTTAGGTTCTACTGCTGCGCCCACTTTGCAGAGGCACAGGAACGGAAGGCCCTTGCCCAGGGTCACATAGCTCAGACATGCCGGAGCTGGGGTTTGACCAGGTCTGGTCCCTGCTCTAGGCTAATATTCTCTTCTTCTGCCTATTTTATCTGGTCAGTGCTGGGGAGACAGTGGTAAGCAGGACAGTTGCCTTAGCCCTCCTAGAGCCCAGTCCAGTGGAGAAAAGGTGATACGCCAGCTCTGAGAATGGAGTCTGCACAGGGCTCTGCCTGGAGAAGTGCAGGGAGCTGGGGTGACCTAAAGATCAGGTTGGTCTGGGGCAGAGCAAGGGTCAGGGCAGGGGAGAGCTTCCCAAGGAAGGTGACATCTGTTATCCTCAGGAGGCTTCACAGCAGGGACTTGGTACAAAGATTGAGGCTCAGAGAGGTGGAGTGACTTGCCTGAGGTGACAGAGCTAGTAAGATGCCGAGCCTAGAGCAACAGTGGCCTTTCAATGGGATTCACCCTCTAAGCCCTTCCTGCTAGTTAGCCCTGTGATCCTCTCTTCCAAGGATACTGTGAAGCCAGGAGAGACTAGACAGGTCATATTGTAAGAAAGGGGTGTTAAACCCAGGCTTTCTGAATCCCAGCTGAGTGTGCTCTGCCCACTGCTGGCGGCAGTGACAGGGCAGACTTCAACTGTGAGCTTGGGGAAATCACCTCAATGCTGGATGGTCCTGACTCTGGTGACATGCCAGCCCCCAGATCAAGCACTGCTCCATTTCCCCGCTGTCTCACCCCCACAGCCACCAGGTGCTGACTTTCATTGGAGAGGAGGCTCACTCTTCAGCCAAGCATTCCACTGGGCCCAGGAGCCCAGGCAAGGGGGCTGCAGGGAGGCTCCTGCTATGACAGGGAGCCTCCTTGAATGGGGAAGGATCCTGAGTACCAAGCAGGTACTCACCCACCAAAGCTGACTATCCTCTGTCCTGTCTGTCCAAGCCACAGAATGGATCCTGGCGGTGCCCAGGCTATACCAGGACAGGGCTGGGCTTTGGCATCTCTGAGTCATAGGGAGGGTATGTCATGAGTGACTCACCCTGGGCCCACCTCTGTCCACAAGGCCAGCCTGGATGGAGGTCAAAGCCAGGAAACCTTGCATGTGTCCTTCTTGGGCCTTGGGCTCACCCCCTCATGCCGCACTGTCTAGCACTGGTGGGCACAGCAGTCCTCCATGAATTCTGGCTGTGTGAATGCATGATTCCTCCTTAGTCCCAGGCCCCCTAGGTCCCAGCCCCAGCCTAGTCTAGCTCCCTTCCTCACACAGAAAGGGGTACTATCTTACTTTCCAGATAGGGCTGGAGGAAGTAAATGATAAGATGATAGCTCAAGATAGGGACCAAGCCAGCTGACACCGTCATCTCTCTTTTCCCCTGGCCCTGGCCACCAGGCTCTCTCCACGGAGATCATCAGCCCATTTTGCAGATACGGAAACTGAGGCTCAGAGAAGGGAGGCTACTTACCTAAGGTACACAGTGAGGTGGACAGAGCAGAATTAGGTCCCCATTTGCCTTAATCCAGACAGGGTCCTTATTGTTTTTAATAGGCAGTCTCCAGCAGAGACAGCTGGGTGGGGGCAAAAGGGGAAGTTAAGTGCACAGGGCCAAGGAAAGGATGAGAGAGAAGTGAAGCTGAGTTCGGCCAGCAGGCCGGGGGTGGGTGGGGGTGGTAACTGGGGTGGCTCTAGGGGTTAGGTCTGCTGTCCTACATTCTTAACATGATGGCTCTGCTCCCCAGCAAGCCCCTGGGTCACCCCACAAGATCCTCCTTGCTGAATACTCCCTCTTCCGTGAACATGCCCTGATTCCTTGCCCTCTGCACCCACAGTCCCTTGTCGAGACCCTTCCTTCATCAGGCTTCCTTTTTTGGTTTTTCCTTTAGCGAGTTGCATGTTTGGGTTTTCTCCCCCAGGCAAAGGTTTAGCCACGAAAGGGAGAAGGACATGTAGAGAGAGGACGCCAGGCAGAGGGAACAGCACGTGCAAAGGTTCTGAGTGGGCCTGGCAATATGGGGGACTTAAAGGAAGTCATGAGGCTGCAAGGTGGAGACCAAAGAGAGGAGAAGGGAGACAGGAGCCTGGAGAGTCGCCAGGGGCCAGATCCTGAGGGCCTTGGGGTCTGGGCCAGGAAGTTCTGACTTTTTCCCAAGAAAGGTATGGAGCCACAGAGGGCGTGATTTTTTAAAAATCACTGCGTGGAAGTTGGAGGGAAGGGCGCAGAGCGAAGCGGAGAAGAAGCCACTGTTGCCTTCCAGAAGATGGGCGATGGTGGCCTGGCCAGTGGAGGAACTTCAGACAATGGGACTAACTTGGGGCCTGGACAAGTCACCAAGTCACGGTGGGTGAGAGAGGATGTCCTTGTTTTTCTGCGGGTGGCTAGAGGCCAGTGGGTCCATCGGTCTCCCTCGATTTCCTTGACTGTAACCCTGAGGAATGACGCAGGTGTACAAGCAAAAATAGTTTATTTGAGGACGGAAGACCCAAAATTGGGGGGCCCAGAGGTGAGGCCACAGTAGCTGCCAGGGGTTGGCACACATGACCCCACCTCCCCAGGGGAGCCCAGCAGCAAGAAGCCCCTCTCTGGGCCCTCTAGCTGCCTCCCCTACTCCCTGGAGGAAGGATTGTGCAACCGCCAAGAATTGTCATCGTCGTCATCAGAACACGGTGAGGTTCTCAAAGTTTGGCCAGCAATTTTTGACATAGTCATTTATATTAATAATAATTACTTTGACAAGCACAGTCACTGTGCCAGGCTTGGACCCACCATCCAGTGGTGAGTGGGGTCTGTGACGAGGAGAGGCAGGCAAGGACAGGCGGGTCTCTCTGTGAGGGCCCGTTCTAGCCTGCAAGGTCTCCTTTCCCGAAGGCGTCTCTCCCTCCCATGACTCCAGTGGCTGCCTGCTCTCCACTTTGCCCACGGCCACTGGCCAAGGTTAGAGCTGGGCTGGGGCTGTCCCAGATGGCCCATGTGCTCTCCCAGGCCTTAAAGACCCTTGCCAGGATGGTTCCTGCGCCAGAAGCCCCAGCGGGCAGCCCAGGAGGCTACGAATTCGCAGTTGTGGTAAAGGAACATTCCTGCAAGGGTGAGCGCTATGCCCATGTAGCTGAGGGTGCTGAGGCGACTGCCAAACAGGAGCCGGGACAGGACGAGGTTGCCCACGACGGTGAGGTTGCCCAGGACGTGGACGGTGAGGGCAGAGGTGAGGGCCAGCAGGGAGAAGCTAGCCAGGTTGTAGAGCACGGACAGGAGGCAGCTGAGCAGGATGCAGGCCCACAGGTGGGAGTCAGTAGGAGCAGGCGACAGAGCCTCGCCGGCTTCCAGCACCAGGGCCGCACCCGCCAGCAGGCAGAAGCTGGGCAGCGAGGTGGCGTACAGCAGGGTCACCGCGTCCAGCCTCTCCTCCTGCAGCAGGGCACCTGCAAACAGGACAGCAGCCATCAGCGCCCAGTGGGGAGAAAACTCTCCCTTCGCCAACCCAGCATGACCTCCAAGGCCCGTCCTCCAGGGAAGCATGACCCCACCCCCCAGGCAGAGCTAGTGGCTTTTGCTCTCTAACGTGATAATCAAGGATCTGGAATCACAGTGCCTGGGCTGTGACCTGTGCGCACTCCTTCCTAGCGGTGACCTGGTGCTTCGCTTCGCCTGTGGAGGCCTAGGGTTCCTCATCTGCCAAGTTAGGTGACAATGAAACCTAATACGCAGGGGTTTTTGTGAAGATTAAAATAGATAACACACATAAAACCCTTTATACTGTAAGTGTTCAGTAAATGTAAAAAGATAGAGTAAACAGGCCTGTTATCACCCCCTTCACACTGCTTCCCATAAAGCTAAAACAATCACCTACTAGCGATATTCAAATGATCAATAAACATGAAGTGTGGCTCCCCCTCAGAAAAAAAACAACAAACCTTCAGGGGCTCCCCAGACCCCGGGAAGCAATCGCCTAGGTTCTTAACCAGCTTTGAAGGCCCTGCACTAAGTGGCCCTGGCCCACCACCCCACAGTGTAGCTCCCACTACCGTAGCGGAGACAGGCCAGCAGAAGTCTCCAGCTCTACCACTTACTTAACAACATGGCCTTTACATTTAAAAAAAAAAAAAAAGAAATTTAAAATAATAAATTGTTTGAGTCAAATGTTCGGTCCATTCATTGCTTCATTCACTTATGACCGCTGGGATGACAAGAGAACAACAAAGAAGTCATTGTTTGCACTTGGCTGTCATTCACTAATCAGCATCTTTTGCTACCGACCCTGGGGCTTGTCGAGATGAATCCGGGACTGAGGGGAAGCCTTTCAGCTTTGTAAAGAAAGAGGGGATCTTACCATCTTGCACATGTGTGAATGTGTGCTTCTGTGTGGGTGTCTGCCTGTGTATACAGTTACCACCCAGCCAGTTCACCAAGGAAGTGTTGCCCACCATCAAAGTCAGGCACGGCTCATGTGAACGGTAGTATCTGCATGAAGCAATGACGGTTGGGGGCCTTGTCCAAGTTTTAGTGGAGACAGATGAGCAATCGATCCAGGGGCTCTCCAGGCCTCTGTGCATTTTCTGACACACACTTTCCCAAGGGCCACCAAGAAGCTTATTCATAAAGCTACGCTTAGAGTAGGAAATCTCTCTTTATTTCATTTTGATGTTTTGGCTTTGTTCTCTAGGCAACAGTCCCTCTGGCTCGAGCATTTCTAGAAATGAACAGATAATTGGAATACCTCCTGCTTGTTTGCTCCAAATTTAGCACTGTACGAGCTGCCCGTGGCCTGCATGTTAAAGGTCCAATCATCGAACGGTGTTTAAGCTCTCAGGTGAACTTCACCTCTGAGAGACAGTCAGACGGGAAGGTTCTACCTCCTCACCCAGTATCTGAGTTGGTTCTGCATCCCACCCAACCCCCCCGCCTCATTTCCCTGCAACCCAGGGAAAGAGAGGCAATCTTCTGCCAGATGTGGCTCACCCCACCCAGAGCCCCCAAGATGCCATCTTGTCACCCTGACTTCTTAGCAGCCCCTCCTCTGCCAGCCCCACTCCCAAGCCTTCCACTGCAACCTCTCCTTCTCCAAAGGCATTTTTGTTTGAGCATCTGAACACGCCTGAGCTTCTGCCACATGCAGACAAACATGTTCTCTAGACCCTGTTCCACTGGCTACTGGCTTATCCCATCCTCGCTCCTTCACTAGCTCCATGCAGGCAAGACACCCTCTCTCTAAGCCTTGTCTCCACATGTGTAGCATTGGGAACATGACAACACCCCCCTTACAGGGCTGTGTGAGGTGCTGAGCATGGGGCCTGGCGCCCAGTGGTAACTGTTCACCATGGCAGCTGTCTCAATCCCGCACACTCTGCCCCTGCTGGCTGATACCCTGTGCCCTGGCACAGCCTGTTCCTGCTCCCAGAATGCCCTTTCCTGTTGCTGCTGCGTGAAGAGCTGGGCACAGCATGGGCACATAGTGGGGGCTCAGCAAGCGTTGGCTGCTATGATTACACCATCGTTCTTGTCACCCCCCACTGCATGCTGCCTTTCCTTTAGGCAGCTTTCTCCGGTCTTCCCTGTAAGTAACTGTCCTACCATACCTGTGTCCACCCTAACTCTGGAGTTTCCCTCCTGTCATCGTGATGTCTGTTTCTGAGGGCATCTCCCCACCAGCCTGATAGCGCAGAGGACAGAGATCGGGTCAGGCAGCTCCCTGATGCAGGTGAGTAGAGTTGAGAACAAGTTCATGCCCCACTTCTCAGCCTTTCTGTGTGTGGCAAGTTAGCATCATTCCTTCCCCCACGTAGCCCCCTGGGCCTGCAACTGGGCCAGGTAGGAGGGAGGCTACTGGCCCTGCCCAGGGCTGCCTGGGTGCTCCTCTTCCTGGACTACCACCCTCTGCTCCCGTGGAGTGTGCTCTAATTTAAATCTGGCCCTGGCGCCTTTCCTGGAACCTCTGGAAGTAGAAACCTCCTCTTGTCCAAAACCCATGCTGCCCTGCTGGCTCCGATCCATTCTTCCCCATCTCTGCTGGGTCCCCTCTCTGTTTGTGGGGCCCCCAGTCTCCCAAGCTCCCTCATGAGCACCTTGATCCATGTAGCCCAAGCCACCTGCCAATTCTGCTGTCAGCACCATTGAAAAATCTACCACTCACTTAAGGAGTATCTGTCCTGTGCAGGGTCTCAGGCCAGGCACTGGGGACATGGGGACGCCCCAACCTAGTCCATGGCCTCTCAGAGCCGCTGTCTGATGGGGCACAGACAGGTAACCAAGTGGCTACAATATGGGGCATTTGGAGTCTGGACGGGGCAAGCAGAGGGTGTTGCGGGAGCCTGAAGAAAGCACCCCACCCGTCTCAGGGCCAGGCAGCTGACACAGGAGAGATGGGAGGAGCTGCAAAGGCCACGAAGCGGCCTGATGCCAGGCACCTGCCACCCTGGGCCTGTGCGCCTGGGTCCCGGCCGCCACAGCCCCGTCTGCAGGCTGGGCCTCCTTCCGGGCGGGGCGCTCCGGACCTCAGCAGGCATGGTGTGGGCCTCGAGGCTGGAGATTTCCCGGCCCTGTGGCCCTGCCTGGTTTGGGGGTGGGGGGGGTAGGTGTGCCCATGGGGTCAGGTTTCCCACTGCCGACTCATGCCCAGAACTCAGGCCTGAGCTCAGTCACCAGCTCTCATATAACCTGAGGGCAAAAATAGAACCAGGCTTCAGCCGTGCCACAGGGCCTGGGAGGACGGGGACAGGGCCTCTGGGTCCTGCCTCTGAAGATGCCAGGGCACGGCTGAATATCCTGATGTCAACCTTCCATGGCTGCAGGCCACCCCCTAACCCCAGCCCCGTGCCCTTGGAGCACCCCTTCCTTCGCACACGCCTGGGTCACAGGATCTTGGAGTTTGAAGGGGGGGAGAGCAAGAGGGGCCCGGGACCCCACCGACTCCAGCCCTTCTCTACCACACAGATGGGGAGACTGAGGCCCAGACAAGACTCAGGCCCGCCCGAAGTCACTCAGCATGAGCAGAAGTGAGGTCTCCCTGCCCTGAGTGTGCGCTCTGGCCTCCCCCTTGGGTTTAGTCAGAGGGAGGGTGGGGTTGTGACACAGACTCCCCTCAGAAGGACAGCAGGAAGGTGGCCTCCACCCTCCGAGTGATTTAGCAGGGTCCAGGCCTGGAGCCTCCACCCACCCTTTGCTCAGAGTTCCCTGTCTCCTGTCGTCAGAGGTGAGATAACCCTGGGCAAATCACAACCCTCCCTGGGTTTCAGTTCCATCGTCTATAAAATGGGGGTGAGGGTGGTGGTTGCCATGGGGACTCAAGGTCAACAGCCAGCAAAGGGCCTGTTACACTGCAACTCCCAGTAAACATAAACCCTTCCCAGACTTGGCTAGAACCCTGGCCTTCCAAATCTCAGCTCAAGGCCTTGCCCTCTTTCTCTCTCCCTGGTCCCCACTGTCAGGTCTCCCTTTGGGGCCACAGCCTTATGCCACATCTTAGACAGCATGGAGACTGACTGCCTGGGTTCAAGTCTTACCTCGGCGGCTCACTGGCCACATGGCCCAGGGCAACCCTCTCTACTGGTCGAATGGGGACAAGGCAATATAGTGATTTCCTTGATCCGGGCAGCATGGGGGATCCAGGGAGACAAAGAGACAAAGTACGGAACACAGGTCAATGGCAACTATTAAATATTAGCTGCGCCTCTAGAGCCTAAGTTTGGGGCCTGGAGCTCACTGAGCTGTTGGCTCTTTCTGAGCCTCAGTTTCTGCCTCTTCCAAAGCCATGAGGCTCCGTTTCTTCACCTGTAAAATGGGGTAACAGCCATATCCCTCACAGGGCCATCCAGGCCACACGGCCACCCCGACCCCCACCTCCTCCAACAGTGACCCAGGCACTCACTCTGCTGAACGGACTTGAGACCACGAAGGCAGGTGGCGGCCAGCAGGAAGCCGCAGCCAGCGGGCGGTGTCCGGAGCTCACCCGCCAGGCTGCAGGCAGCCCCCAGGCAGAGCGGGCCCATGGCGGCGAACTGCAGCGGGTGGTGACGGCGGCCTAGCAGAAGCGCCGACAGGGCCAGTGTGATCAGTGGCGTGGTGGTGGTGGCCAGCTGTGCCAAGTCCAGGGGCACAGAGCTCAGGCCCACATTGCCACAGGCCATCGAGGTGCCAAAGGTAAGGCTGAGCAGGAGCACTTGGCGGTGGGTACCACTGGGCATGGGGCGCCGTGCTCCCCGGTGGCATGCCAGCGCTGCTGCCAGCATGTGCAGCGCTGAGAGCAGCAGGGGTCGCCCGAAGCCATGCACCGTGAAAATCCACTTGTTGACGCTGGACATGCTGGCTCCCGCCAGCAGCCACACCAGTGCCGCCAGAGCCACACGGGTCCGGCCGGGCCTCCCAGGGGCCTGGTGGGTATCAGGCGGCCACTCGGGGGACCCAGCCACCCGAGCACCACTAGTCTCTGCTACTGCCTCAGCAGAGGTCATCCTGCCGTCATGGTGCTCCAGAGGACAGCGGCACATCCGGACCAGTGGGGCTGGGGCAGGAGGCCAGCTCCCCAGTGACCAGCTCTGAGCCACCAGAGAGCCCCACTTTGGTCCAGACCAGATCCTGGTTTCTCAGATCCTGACTTTCAGACAGGTGAGATAACCGCTTCTTCTGCCAGGCCTGTGCCAGCCCAGGTCCAGAAACTATGCTGTGTTCCCTGATCAAGCAGGGCAGAGCCCAGGTCGCGGCTTCTGGAGATGACAGGCTCTCTGGTGCTCAAGCCTGGCCTAGTAAGCTTTGGGCACCTCTGCCCGGTGCCAGGTGAAGTCTCGGATCTTCTTCCTGCCTAGTGCCCGCGTTATGTTAGATGGAATCCTTGTTCCTTTTCCCCTTTGGTCCAGACTCCAGGATCTCCTGCGTGTTCAGGCCATGCCCAGGCCTGGCAGGGGTGATCCAGGCTCCTGCGCCCGTGTCCAGTGGTGCCCGGTAGTCGCGGCCCGCTGCCTCCGACTGTGCCCAGGCCTGCGCTCCGGCCAGTGCCAGGTGGTGGGCTCGGTTCGGCTCGGGTCCACTCCGGCAGGGCCTATCCTCCAGCTCCCGGTGCTTCGGCTGCGGCTCGGGCTGCGGTTGTGGATCCGGCAGCAGCTCCCGCCCGGCTCCAGCCCGGGCCCCGCCAGCCCGGCGAGGCTCCACGCTCTTGGCCCCGCCTCCGCTGCCGCCACCGCCTGCGCCCCACCCGGAAAGTTGGGCTGAGCCCTTGGCCCCGCCCCTGGCCAGGCCGCTTCCCCGGAGCCGGGAGGGATGTCTCGCCCCGCCCCCTACACCACCCTCCTCGATCAGCCTTGCATTCCCTCCATCAGTAGACTCCCCACTGCAGCTGAAGTGGTCAGCTTGCCTGTCCCTCCTCCCCCGACTGGTGGAGGGTCAGATCCCTCCCCACCCAAAGCCAAGGCGAATCTCCCATAGAGACCAAAACGGGGAGAGAAACACTGGAGTATCTTTTTTGAGAGAACTGAGTAAGAACCCGCAGCTTCACAGGAGACTCCTTCTTCTAGGACCCCTCCAGGTGCCCCCATCCCAGGACTGATCTCGGGACCTCCGGATATCTAGCTAGTTATCTCGTGGGACCTCAGCAACCAGAAGAGTTGGACTACGGGGACCCTTAAGGCCTCTCCATTGTGCCTTCCTAGTCCCAGCACCTCCTCTCTCCCCCAGCCAAGGGTGGGCCCCTCTAGGCAGGCAGAGGAAGCTGAATCACCAAGGCTACCACAGATGCGGAAGCAGGGTAGCGCTGGCCAGCATCCATCCCTGGCCAGCCCCTGTGCCATCTCCTGGGCACTCAGAGCTGACTCATAATAGGACTTGCTGCCGTCCACCCTCTACCCGCAGCCCTGGCGGGACAAAGAGCTCCTGGCTGGCTGGGAGGCAGAGCAGCTGCCACTGAGCCCTTGCCTCTTCCTGGGTCTCAGCGTTCCCGTCTGCACTAGGGGCTCCCCAGTGCAGGGCAGGCTGATGTAGATTTCAGGCTCTGCCCTGGCCCCTCTGAGCACTAGCCAGGTGCCCAATGCCGGCTACCAGCGTCTTTCCGGACGTGGGGCTTCCTTCTCTGCGGAAGCTCCTCCCCACTGGACATGGCTCATCCCTAGCCTTTCTTTGATGACAGCAACTTGTCTGGAAGCACAAGACCTTACAGGGAGACCACTTAGCCCAGTCTGGGGCGCCCTCTGGTGGTCATATCCAGAATGGCCTCAAGTGGCCGCAACCCGCATAATACCTGGATCTGGATTTAAAAGCCCCCGCCTCACCGGGGAACTGCTCAGTCAGACTCTCTGTGGTGGGCTCAGGAATCTGAATTCTCATATTTGCCACTGGTGATTCTGAAGCCCGCCGGAGCCTTCAAATCACTGCTGAATATCCCAAACTGTATGGCAGCGGATTTCCAGGCCAAGGACAAAAATATGGGGATATTTAGACAGGGTTTCTCCAGGATGGGGTTGTAGGAGGGAAACTGAGCCCCCCGAAGGGGCATGGCTCTCCCTCCACATTTCCTGAACTGGAGGAATCAGGGACCCTTAAGGGTTATATTCTTTGTGGCATTCCGTCAGTTTTCCAGTAAATTTCCTTTAATAGAATAAAACAATAATTTTTAAAAACAATGAACACCATTACATTCTCATAGCTGAGCTGGTGGGGGAGTGGTGGGCAGTGAAAATCTCTCTACACCTCCTCTGAGACTGCCACAAAGTGGCTCCCACCCGCCCTGCCTGGCGAAGGGTGGGCTATGAAGAATGAAGATAAACCAAGGTGAAGCCTGGGCACCTTGGTGGGATGGAGAGAGATGCACGGGAAGGCTGACATCAGAACCCGAAGCAGGTGACCCAGCAGATGATCCCAGATGGGAGTCCAGAAGGGCCAGGGTGCAGAAAGATGACATCACTGGCTGCCTGGGACAGAGGGCTCCATCCCACCCACTCTACACTTACTCCTGGCATGGGTGCCACAGATAGCTCAGTGAGGGGATGGAATCAGGCTGCCCAGGGTAGTGGTGGGGAATTTAGGCCAGGTCTGTCTGGCTCCAGAGTTTGTTTTTAACCCGGGCTCTCCCTTCTGGGAGAAGGGGGACTGAGGCACCCAGCTTCATGGAAGGCATCCAGGGGCCCCCTCTTACTCTTTGAGGTCCACCTGAAAGCCCAGGACACCCCAGAGCACCTTGGCCACAGGCTCCCAAATACCCCATGTCTGAGTGCTGTCTTCGGGGAGCAGATGATTCAGCAGAGATTCTGGGAGGTGCCAGGAGAGAGGAAGGACCCTTTTCTAGTAATAGGGCTACAGGGGCTGTGGGACGGGACTCCCCTATTTTCGCTACATGTCCCTAGACCGATCACTACTGAGGCATCAGTTTTCCCATCTGTGATTTCTGATGAGGTCACAGACACGAACATGCTGAGTCAGCCAAGGAACCCTCCCATGCCTGTGAGTTAAGAAGTGGGCTGAACGAAGGGAAGTGTTTAGCCTGGAGTCCTCCAGATCCAAACACAAGCTAAACACGGTCCTGGTCCCTGGTCCCCAAGGAGGGCCCCTCTTTAGCAGACTGCACCAGACATGACTGTTCTCTCATCCATACCCATTATCAGCATCCCAGCCAATTGTGTCAGACTAGAAACCTGGCCCAATGTCCATGGGTGGGCTGTGCTAGTCAGACCCCTGGCTAGGCTTAGGTACACAGACAGGAAACTAAGACGTCTAGGGACTTGAACTGAGAGGGGCAGAGTCACTGTTGGGGCCACACTCAGCCTGTGGGTGAGGACATGGAGAAGGCTTGAGGACAGTGGAGGTGATGGAGACCTGAGCGCCAACTTCCCTTTCCCTGCCACTCTTGGCTGCCCCCAAGTTGGTCAGTTGGCTCTTTTTAGCAAAGATCCTTTGATTTGATCAAGATACAGTGGCCAAACATGCCCTGACTAAGACAGTCCCTCTGGGTGGTGGGTCGGGCTCAGCGCATGGGCTCTGAGAGCTCAGGGCAGGGGCGTTCCCACATTTACCGCCAACCCTCTCTCTAACCCAGCCTAAGAGCGGCCACAGCCTTTCTCCCCTGTGTGGGAAGGGCTTGTGGCTTTCTCAGTCGGCGTCTCAAGGGGTGGCGAGGCGGCAGGGTGGTGCAGTGGCAAGTGCCGAGGACTGGCGTCAATGTATGAGGATCCGGGCTCTGCTACTTCCAGACTGGGTCACCCGAGGCAGGCAGCAGACCTCTCTGGGGTGCTACTCTTCTGCAACAGGGTTGTAAAGGGAAGAGGCACAGGGCGGGTCCTGAGTCCTCCTGGAAGAACCCCAGACCACGATTACGAAAGGACAAGTGAACGAACCCTCTGGGCTCTGGATACTGACGCCTCGCCTTCAAAGAGGAGGCCACTTTTTTCATTCGGACTTTCCAACACTTTGATGCTTGTTTCAATCCAGAAGAACTTTTACATTGCCGACTTCTCCTACCTACCTGGACCCTGCATATTTGAAACCGGCATTCTAGGAAGAGGTACGTGTTTAGTCCGTGGTTTTGAGGACTGTATCACTTTAAAACCTGATGGACATGCTGCCAATCAAAGGGCCCCTCCGAGGGCAGGCCCCCTTCCTAACCCTAGTGGGATGGGGTGTGCCCGGCGCCTCCCTGGCTGCTGAGGCCTGGGTTGGTGTCCTGACTGCGTTGGGGAAAAGCCAGGGGTGAGAGCCCAAGCTCTTGGGCCTCCAGTTGCACTTGGTCTCTGCCATGTAACCATAACAGTCTCTGAAACCTCCTATTTTCAGTGTTTGAGTGGAGCCAAGAGGCCGCCCCAGGCCAAGTCTGTCCATCTCCTAAGCTGTGCTTGGCACTGGGGTGTCTCATTTTCCTTCTCTGAACACTAGTTTCCTTATCTGTAAAGGAGAGATGACAACAAAAATATCAACAACCTCAAAGTTAGGCAAGAAAGTGTTTAGCAAGTACATGCTCCCTAAATGGTAATCGATGTCACCACTGCCAGCATTGCTTCCCCCAGGACCCAGAATCCTCACCCACCCTCCTCTGTTCCCTGCCCGGAGGAATCTCCCCTTTCTCTGCTCATGGTCCCTAGAGTGAGGCATCAGGACGCTGGGGCATGTGCATAATCAACACTTTAATCATTTTGAAGGGAGGCTTTGAGCAGCCCCACAGGTTCGTCGCCAGCTGCTATGCCACAGCCGTCTGCGGGGCCACCGCCCTGACAGTAGACTGGAGAGGCAGGCTCAGGACTGCAGCCCCTGGGCCATACGGGTCTCCTTGTAGGACCCTAATCTCCGAGCAGGTTGTGCTCAAACAACGTCTGTGGCCAGCAGACTTCCATGCTAAGGAATCTGAGATGCTCATGCCCTTCAGACTGCAAGCGGCCTTCATGGGCTGCCCGCGGGGCCAGGCTAGGCCAGACCCAGGCAGGCAGGCCTCCCGGGGAAGGTGCTTGGCTCCCCACTCTCAGGTGGGCAGTGGCTTAGGAGTCCTGCAGGGGTGGTGGCTGGGTGATCCAAGGACATTGCTCCAAGTGCACATGAGGTGGTGGCAGGGTCAGGCATGTGCCTGTTTCAGGGATGTCTGGATGGAAGGCAGAAGTACAGAGATTGTTCGAGGTGGCTGAGGTAGGGGAGCTGAGGGACTACCAGGTAACCAGCCTCAGCTCGATGATTTCTCCATCCTTGGGTCTATAGTCAGCAATACCTGCAGAAACAGGTTAAGCAGGGGTGTTAACAGGGCAAAGTGTCCCACCTCCTCTCTCAGCTTTTGGACCTCCACCCCGAGGTCAGGGTTTGTCAGTTCTACTCATGGTTTGGTGGTAGGAAACTGGGGGCTGTTCCGAGCCAGTGTGGAGACTCTGAACTCAGCTGTGACCTAGGGTCTCTGAGGCCCACAGCCTTTTTTTTGCAGTCTCCACAGGTTGGGGGCAAGGGACAGCACACTGGGTAACCATGATGAAAGGAACCAGAGACCCTGACAACACCTGATAGTCACTGTCGTCAGAGTCCCTGAGGGACCGTCAGGGAGAGAGACTGCTCAGTGTGGTCTGGAGGTAGAACCAGGACCATGAGTGGTCTCCCAGGAGCCAACCTTCACTCACTGGAGACAACCCAGGCTCTAGCATGACACCTGGCTTCAAGCCCCAGCTCTGTCGCTCCCTATTGGTGTGACTCTGGGCAAATTATTTAACTTCTGTGAGTGCTGGTATTCCCATTTCTGAAATGAGGATAATTAGGACGTCAACAACTGGGCCCTTCTCTTCCCGTGGATGTGGGTTTCCTGCTGGAGCGGGGGGAAGGGGCAAGAGGGCAGGAGGTAGAGGACACAACTGTCCACATCTGCTCCATGGCTGAGCCCATTGGGCTCTCCCCCAGGTTGCATCCTCCAGTCCAGCCTTTATCAATCATAGAGGCCAGATCTGGGATCTTCACCTGCCACCCCTTCGTTTTATCAGTTTGTTCAGAAGCGAGTCAGGGAAAGAGAATGCTCCTTATGGGGCTTCCTCAGAAAGTTCCCACCTTCTATAAAGCACTTGGCCTAATAGCTGGTACATAGGAAATGCTCAATTGAAGTTCCAGGTAGCTGGAGCAAGGACAGATGACTTTCATGAGTCTGTCTGGTGACTGAGCTGTTTGCAGAAAGATGCTCATGACAGTTTGGGGCATAAGATGTAAAACTGGAAACAACCTAGAGGTCCACCCATCCTGCTCCAAGCCCCCTTTCTCAGTACATGGCACTGAGGTGGGCCCTGATTGGCCTAAGCAAGTCATGTGGTGATCCCTTCTCTCTAGCCAATAGTGGCTGCAGAACGTGGTCCATCTCCTAGCAACAGGGAGGACCTGGGAATGCACCTGTGTCACCATTCCACCTTTGAGACACCAGGAGAAGTTTGCTGGGCAATCAGACAAGTTTCCTCAGTCCTAAAAGGGAGTAGCCCTGGAAAGACGCAGAAGGACCTCTCTGGAGGAGGAAGCCAAACAAGAGAGTGGGACGGAGTCCCAGGGAAGTGGGCTGGAGTCCGGGTTACATGGGCCTCAAGTCCTCACTCCCTCTGGACTCTAGTCACATGGGCCGATAGACGTCAAATTGTGGAAGCTAGTTTGCACTGCATCTCTTGCTACTTGCAGCCCAAAGCGCCCTAGTGGATAACATGCTCTATGTGACCATTACACAGAAATGAGAAAATCTATACATACCAACATAGAAGGATATCTATAATACATTAAGAATTTTTTTAAAACTTGCAAAACAGTATATAGAGCAGTACTATCTGATCTGCTAACCACACCTGGCTACTGAGCACTTGAAATCTTACTTTTTAAAAAAGCAAAATATGTCACTAATAATTTTACATTGATTTTATCTTGGAATGATAATATTTTTTATATATTGGGTTAAATAACTTTATGTTGCTAATATTAGTTTCACCAACTAGGAAACTTAGAATTACATGTGGGGTTCACATTTTATTTCTATTGGACAGCATTGCTATAGAGTGTGGCTCCTTTTTTTTTTTTTTTAGTGAAATGACAAACTTACATATTTAAAAACTTTCTGGAAGAAAATATACCAAAAGTTAAAAGAAGTTACTTCTAGGTAGCAAATTACAACTGATTTGAATTTTCTTCTTTTCTTCCTTTTTTGTCTATCTGATTTCCCAGAGTTGTCACACTAACATACATAAACATTCTTAAGAATTCAGTAAGGAAATTATGCAGCCTTGAGCATCAGTGAGTATCCAAGGCCGGGCCCCGGAAGGCTCGGGGGAAAGCTGGAGTGGGTTAACGACGCCTCACTTCTGGGGCAGGGCTGCGGTGGGGGTACACCAGAGGTGGCCAGCCACCAGACTCACCTTGCTGCAGCGGGGTATCAGGGGCTTGGATAAGTTGCCAGAACTCACGTTCTCCTGCTTTTTTCCCCATCACGGAGGTCAGGTAAGGGCCTGACAAGGAGGTCTGTGTTCCATACCTGCCAATGGGACAGGAAAAAAGGGAGAAAAGGTGACTTTTGCTCCTATCGACCCAAGGGCAGAAGTGGAGCTCAGCCGTACCAGGAACTCAGGGCCAGTGCTGGCCACATTCTTCCTGGGCTGCCTGGCCACGGCTCTCACCCCCACCCCTCCTTGGCAGCCCACTGACCCTGCCCATTCAGGTGACTTCATCTCATCTGTGTTGACCGTGACCATGCCCTGCAGGGAGGGGCACCTATTATTACATTATCAGCCCAGCAGCTGGCCCCTCTCTGAGGGCTGATGTCGTGGGGGTGAGAATCAGAAGCCGCCAGCATCACACATAAAATGCCCACGTCCAGTGAGAGAGGGGGAAGCCCGTGTGCGGGGAGAAGCTGGAACGTGGGGAACAGAGACACATGGTGCCAGCACTAGGTCCCTAGTTCTGGAAGCTTCTGTGGTTCAGTGGTATTCCCCTCTTCTTGTGGCTGGGTTGCTCAGTCTTCTTTCTGACTCTACATACACCATGCCCCTCACTACCTGAGCGCATTGGAATTAGATTTCTGGCATTTGCAACTAAGAATCTCCTCAATCACAGCCCCTCTGCAAACTCCTTGCCTCTAATTTTGCATTTTTCGAATCTATCCAGACACCATAGCCAAAAGATCTTCTTAAAACTTCACAGGTCATGTCCCTCCTCTCTCCCAAAGGCTTATCAATGGTTTAAGTCTTAGAGGGGGTTGGTTTATAATTTTAAGAAACAGAAACTCATTCAGGGTGACTTAAGCAAAAGTGTTTTAGGGGGTGCCACGAAACAACCTCCTTTCCCCAGTCATTCCCTAAATCTGTGAGGCCGTGTGGTACCTCACATCGCGGGGGGTGCGGGGGATCACTTGGCTGCTCAGAGCACTTCTCTGTGAACACTATCTCTGTTTTTCCTCTCTTCCCCCTTTCTCTCTCTTTCTGTCTCCATCTCTCCAGCCTGAAATTTTCTGGGCCCGGATGACCCCAAGGCACCAGCTGTGGGCCCTCCCTGGCTGCGGGAGGCTGTCCTCTGGGAAATCCAACTAGGGGCAGAAATTGGGGCCCTCTCAAACACAGGCATATCTGTCCAGAAGAGAAGTCTGGGTGACCTAATGGAAGGCACTGAACTTCTCTGGGCCAGATTCCCCATTGATAACATGAGAAGCACTCCTATCTTATTTAGGCATGATCCCGTTTCAGGGATGTGAGGTCCAGTGGGGTAGCACTGGGAGTGGGGGTCTCACATGAATCCTCCGAGCTCCTGGGCCTTCTTCAGGACATCTTCCAAGGAGGACCCAGCAGGGACAAAGATGGAGTGTGTATATCTTGGCCAGACACTGGGGACCGTCAGCATGACATGGATGACTTCTGGGCCTTGAGTCTGTGAGGGGGTCACCGTAGCTGGTTCCAACAGAACTGTACCCAGGAGAGAGGAAACATCAGCTAGTGTGAGTGCAGGGGGCCTGGGTGTTAGTCCTCCTTCCTTCCCTTGAAGATAATGTAGCCCATCAGGGCCTCTGCCTTCCTTCCGTATGGTCCCATCACAGTCAATACCGTCACCACCTGCTAGGCTGAAACTTGGCTGCCATCCCAGGCCACCCCATCCCTTAGCCCCCAGGGTCAGACCCCTCGGTGGCTTCTCGGCCTCCAGTAACCCCCTCCCACCTATCTGCTACATAGTACCCCAGAGGGTTCTCTCTAGAATATACATCTGCTCATGTCACTCCCTTGTTCTCCCTGAGGATCTTTCTTTCTCATTCTCCTTCCTGCCACTCCAGCTCATTCTCCCAGACCCCGCTTTTTAGCAAGACTCGTCACCCCGACTGCAGTCTTACACCTCTGTCCCTCTGCTCTTGTCACCTCTTCTCTGCTCTCTGGTCCACTGGCAAACCCCACTCACCAACTCAAGTCCCTCTCCCAGAGGAAGCTCTGATTCGAGCTGCTAATTGGGACTCATGATGCATAAGAGCTAACCAAAATGTGTCACTCCCTATCTGTTTGTTCATTCGTTCATTCATTCATTCATTCAAGCATTTCTGTCCTGGGCTGAAGATTCCTGACCCACCCAGAGCTCTCTATTTGGTGTCTCCCTCCCCACTCTGTGAATTTCTAGAAGCTATGACCATATCTTAGCAACCAGTGTGTCCCACGCACACCTGCAAACCCCTGTTGACTCAGCAAATCGGGACCAAACAACCGCCCCTCGTTAGGCCATGCAGACTTCAATGAGCGCCCTGCACATAGAAAACAGCCAAACTTTCACGAAAGGTTTGGCTACCTCTTGGTGCCAGGCAGTCTGGAGAGATAAGATCCACATAGCTCTTGCGGTTCAGGACAGGCAGTAGTTGGGAAATCATGAGAACATTCTGGAAGGCCCCCTCATGCAGGCTGGCCAACAGAGCAGCATTTGCGTTGAGGCATGCTGTGCCCAGCTCCACCCCGGGAATAGGGGAGGTCATCAGCAACTGGTGACAGAGTCGGGGAGAGGAGGAGGAGGTGGGTCAGCCAGCAGGGAGAACGACTGAGCAGCCCACCTCCCACCAGCCGCCAGGGTAGACCACAGTCCCTGAGTCTCTTTCCCACCTGCAGTGCCAGAGGGGTGCTGTAGACATTCCCAAAGTGGCCCTCTGGGGTCTGGGCCTTCAGGATATTCTCTTGCACTGTCCTTTTGGCCAGGGTAATCCGGTTTCTCAGATTGGGGTTGAGGTCGGAGCGCTGCAGACAGGTGAAGGCCAAGCCCGCCATGGCCATTGTGTCTGCAGGGGACAGAGCCAATAAGGGTCAGCCCAGGTAGGGTGTAGGGGCAATGGGTGGATATAGGACGGCTTAAAGAAGGATATCAACATGGTCAGATCAGCATTTTAGAAAGTTTCCACCAGGGCCCAGGACTTTCCCAGTTTGGGCACTGTAAGTCCAGTGTCCTGAGAAGCCCCTTATTCCTGGGAAAACCAAGATGTTTGGTTATCCTACCCTATCTACTCCCTGGTAGTTAAAGGTTAGGGAGAGACTGGAGGAGAAAGGCCCAAAAGCACTTCATCCCACACCACTCATTCCCAACCCAGCCTGCACGCTGGAATCACCAGGCCTGTGTTACATGGACTGACGCCTGGATTCACTCCAAGGTGATCAGCTTTAAGAGGTCCAGGGAACTGCCTGGGCCCTGGAGATTTTTTTTTAAGGTTTTATTTATCTATTTACTTTTAGAGGGAGGGGAAGGGAGGGGGAGAGAGAGAGGGAGAGAAACACAGATGTGAGAGAGAAACATTGATCGGTTGCATCCCACATGCACTCCAACTGGGGACCAACCCTGCAACCCAGGCATGTGCCCTGACCAGGAATCGAACCGGTGACCTTTCATTTTGCAGAATGGTGCCCAACCAACTGACCCATACCAGTCGGGGCGACCCTGAGGATTTTTAAGCTTCCCCACTCCCAAAGTGATTTAATGTGTCCACGGAGGTTTTTCTACAAGCTTCTGAGGCAGAACAACCTCCCTGCTGGCAGAGGCCCCACTGCCTTCTCCTCTCTGGGTCTCTAACCACCTCTCTAACCTATTCCAGCCTACCCCACCCTATTGGAGGCACATACACACTCACTCACAGAACCAGGCCTTGAAATTCAATGACAAGAAAGGGCACTGAAGGCCCAAGATCACACAGTGAGGAAGCAGATCCAGGATCCAGGTCTCAGGCTTTCCAGCTCATATGATGATAGATCACAGCTATATCTCCAGAACTTTGTCCATGCCAGGCATTGTGCTAAGTCCTTGACTTGTAAGGCATGTTTTATCGAGATGCTGCTGGGAGGTTATTTTATAGGAGAAACTGAGCCAGAAAGGCCAGCTGACTTGTCTAGGACATTCTACGACGACCACATGTAATAGAACTGGGGTCAGGATACCAGTCCAGCTCCAGCGCTGGTCACAGCTGCTACACTGCACATAAGCCCTCGCCATTTTGTTCGTAATGGACTCGACAAGGTGGGCTCCCAGGGAAAGGTGAGTATGGAGCCAGGGGGTAGAGGCCTTCAGCTGGAGCTGTGGGCTGGAGGAGCCCCAGCTGGGCCTCGCAGGACCAGACCCACTCACCCACAGAGAGGTGGCCCTGGCGAAGATGATGGTCATGTTCCACGGCATGTAGGAGCTTGCCGATCACGCTGTCATGGACCCGCTTCTGGTGGACACACAGGGCCAGGATACTCAGGCCATACTGGTAGTAGCTGGTATGGGGCTGACCCATGTGAGTGCGACCTGAGAGGGAGGAAACCAAGGGGTGAGGGTGTCACTCCAGGTTTGAGGGGTTGCCTCTCCCCACTCCCAGCAACCAGCCCCACCAGCACACAGGACCCTATGGCCTATACTTTCCAACACCCTCCTTCGGTCATGGGGCCCTTCATTCCTTGAACCCTTAGTTACTGAGGCCTCACTAAGAGTCAGGTGCTATGCTTGGAGGTATAACTGCAGTGACAACAGGCCAGGCACAGTGCAGCTGGGGCCTCTGACAATAATACAGCCCACACTCACGAGAGCATGATTAGAACTGAAACATAGACGGTCTATGGGGAGGTATAACAAAGGTCTTTGAGTATCTGGGGAGTTAGGGCAGGAGTCTCTAAGGGAGTGATGCTGGGGAGGGGAGGTGAGAGAGCTAGAAGGGGAGGGAAAGCTCCCAGATACAGGGAACATATACAGAGACCCTGATTTGGGACCTAAGAGAGGGCCAGTGTAGCTGGAGGCCATAGAGAGGGGTGGTGTGAGTGGGTGAGTCAGAGAGTAGGTGGGCAGAGCCCAGAGAGGAGAAAATGGTGGACAGACTGGGCCTGTGGGCTGTGAACGGAGCAGTGAGCAGCCCCTGTAGGGTTTAAGCAGCATTAAAAGATCAGATTTATATTTAAAATGTTCGTTCTGTCTGTGCTGGTTAAGTCAGGAGGTGAGAAAGTTAGCAGAGAAAAGGTGAGGAGTAAGTAGTAAGAAGGCTATGCTGTTGTCCCAAAGGTGGATAGGTCAGTCTCGGTGGTTGAGCAGCAGAATTTGCCAACACAGTATATGTGGAGTGCAGGAAAGGCTTGATCAAGGATGGCTATTGGGCAGGCCTGGGCTTCTAAGTGGATAGTGAGATATGCAGATAAAGGGCTGGAAAGAGGATTAGGAAGAAAACCCGATGTTCTGATGAGCCCTCCCCACCCTTGGCAAACTGTATCCCCTCACCAATGGCCCTCTTCTCATCCTCCAGGAACCGCTTCAACTGTGACACCAGCCTGTCCCCCTTGTGACCTCCAACAAACTCGCAGTTGGCCCTGAGAGCGAGCATGTAGAGAGCCAGCTGGCCCATGGAGGGCTTGGCCTGAAGTTCACTGTTGCCATCTCTGGAGGCAGACCTAGGACAAAGCCAGTTAACAACACTTCCAGGACAAAATGCCCCCCAGGTAAGCCTGGCTTGCAGTTCCACACCCCCAACATTACAAAGTGAAAAATATCCTAGCAGCTGGAGAATTTGCTAGAGCCTCCCCAAAGCAGATATAGTTAGCCATGTGAGTTGTGAGGGGTATGC